>VZTB01018367.1:312592-326745 GCA_013397245.1 Thryothorus ludovicianus
AAAAAAAAGAGGAGGGCAATCAATTTGTCTGAGCATGCAGAGGAATTCTTTACACCCTGATTATGACAAAAGCAAGAGAGCAGAAAAGCACTCCTAAATCTACCCAATTCCCTGTAAAAAAAGTTTCCAAATGCCTTAATCGACAGCCACCCTTGTGGTACTCACTCCTTTTTCTCCAACATACACAATTTGCTCCTCTCCTGTGACATGCTTATGGTTCTGCTTGTAGTTCATGTTAATGGAGAAATACACCTGCTATACTGACACACAGTACTGGCTTACATTTGTCACCAAAGGCTTTTTCAACAACCCAGCTTGTGGAAATATTTGACTACTATAGCCTTATAGTTTAGCAAGAAATATACAGCAGCCTCAGAAATAACAAACAGTTTCAAGAAAGAAAGCTGTAACAGGTGGCTGGGAAAATGGAAACACTTCCAAGCTACTTCCTCAAGCTAAATATCCAGAAAAAAACACAAACATTTGATCCACATCAGAGTCAGTGTTTCATTGGATTAGCTGCCACAGAATTATAGCAAGTTTTTGGGAGGAGGGGAACGTCTTTGTTGAAGTAGATTACCAGCTCCATTTTTGAGGGGACAAAAAAAATTAAATCCTTGAAGATTTATTAGTAACCAGCAGTTTACAAACTCACAAGTACTTTGGGATACAGCTGCATCCTACCATGACAGAGTCATGTTAAAATTATGTACAAAGACTTCCAGGAGCCAAATCTTGATTTTTGTCCCTCATTGTGAGGTGTCTGTGTGAATGCCTATACATTTCCAAGTCAGGGATGCATACTAGGGAACTATCTCAACATTACCTCCCATTATCTCACGCCTGCCATTACCCTCAGGTTCCCATACTTCACTATCAGACAACTTGCAATGTCTCATGGAAACTAAAATATCTGTCTAGATTTTCAAGTCATAAAGGTAATGCCAAAGTTTGAAAGCATTGCACTTCAGATCTATGAATGACAGAAATTTAAACCTCCCCAATTCCTTCTCATTGACTAAAGTCATGATAAACTTTAAACTCTCTTGGGTGGACAGCCTGTCTCTGCAGCAAGATAACTGTCCTCAGCTCATTTCTCTGAAGAGTGATTAAACCTAGAGGATTAGCAGGAACAGCAAAGGGGAAACCCCATAGCACTAATTCAGTGAAAATTAGTATGTCTATCTGCTGTTTAAGCCAGAGAGTTTTAAAGTTTCCTGAGGTAGTAATGTTGTGGAACTGCAGAGATTCATAGGTCATGCCTGAAAAATCAGGTAAGTTCCCTTGACTGTAGCTAGTTGAGTAATTGTTACATGGTTTTTCAGAAGAGTAAACAAATTACACAGTTGGGAGTTATTTCTTTCATGCTTCTTATTGAAGTTGTTATCTAATAGTCAATTCATAGCATTCGGAGTTTTGAGTATTTCAGCTCAACTCTCATTACCACAATTTCAAGGAACTCCTGAAATACAGGATTGGCAGTCAAAGCATTTAAATATCAACAGGGGGTTTCACAATTCGCTACTCACACACTTGCTTTTCCAGTGTGGGAACTGCAACACAGCTGACATTTTCAGTGACTTCCATCTCAGATCAACAAACAATACAGAAAGAACCTAAAGTGTAAACACCAAGGGTGTACAAAAGGAAAAGAAAGCAGCTGGTACACAGGTCTGCTTACAGAGTGCCTTTTTCCTCCCCTCAAGAGGCCTAAGGAGCTTCAGCTGTAGTTATTTCAAATTCTCAGGGGTGGCAGAAGCACACAGTTGGTATTGTAGATAATTTCTGAGGAGCTACAAATTGATATAAGTAACTGTGAAGTAGCAGGACATGGCTAATTCATAACCACTCTGATGTTGGCACACATTTATTTACATTAAGCTCCTCAGGATAAAACGTCACAATATACTGCTATAGTTGTTTGCACATGATATTTAAAAACACAGTAGTAAAACTATAGCCTTTCAGTCAAACATACTGTGCACATTCAATTTTGCATCATCTTGTGGTTACAGTACCGACTCAGGAACATAACTTCTTTATTTCAATCACCTTTTCTTTGCTCATATCTGAAATCTTTGTTAACTTTATATGATCGTCAATTTAGGTAAAGTTCAGATAGCTAGCAAACACAACTATTTTGCTACTGAATAAAAGTTTAGCATAGTCATTTATCCATTTTAAAGAATTTTGCAATATATTTCTGCTGAAGCCATTTTCACATATTTACACAATATTCCAGTGGACATAACATTTCACTAAATCCAGATATTAAGACTTTAGAAGCAAGGCAAAGCTTTGCTAGTAAACAATGCAGTCAAATAACCTGTTAGTATCATTGAAACCCCAAGCAGTATTCAACAGCCTACTGCTAAGAACAGCACTAGCTGTTCATCTTTTTGTTCTATGTATTACTCAGCTCTCAGTCAGCTCTCTCAGCTCTGTCCAAATATTGCTGGAATTATAAAATGCCAAAACAACACAAATCCATCATTAGTTCTACTACTAATTCAGCTATACTATATCAAGGATCTTTCATTCTTACAGGCTGATTGCTGATTCAGAATATGACTTTTCTACCTTCACATGCACAATACAACAGCCATTCCTTCCACAGAACCTCAATTCTATTCAATGTGTGACATTTCACTCGAGTTTCTCCAATGGTTCATGCGTTTTTCCACATTTGACATCTATTAACAAGCATACTCAAAACCAAAACTTCCTACCCAAAGTTTTATGAATAAAAACCTCTATTCATATGATTTGGTGCATAATTACCTATTTAGAATGTTTATTCCAGTTCCATGATTCTCACTAGTCTTTATGTATATATATGCATCACTGCATCAGACATAAACTTGCAACTAACATATAAACAAGAATATTTGGAAAAATTACATACAGCTAATGAACAGAAGGAAAAAAAAGACAAGACTAGAAATTTGAAAGGGAAGTTATAATCCTCAAATGAAAGTTTCTGGTCTGGTTATTACTCAACTAGGTTCAGAGGCAGAATATTGCTTAAGCTTATCTTCATATGAAAATAGCTACACATATTATAGCTTTAATTTCATTTAAATTAATATAATTTAACAGCTGCAAATAGTTTGGAGATATTTATTTCAATTTATTTTTCTTAAGTTGATTAGGACAGGCCTTGAAGTATATTTTGCACACGTACACTCCAAGCACATCATTAGCTAAAACAAGACCAACTGGCCACACACTTCTAACATTCACATTTCTGTTCCAATTTAACTGAGAGAGTAATACCTTTGGTAGAAAAAATAGAAAACTCAAAAAAAAAATATAGAGAAAGACACAGATAAAACTGAGCAGAAAAAAGCCCTACACTTTTCTTTGTCTGAGTTTGAAAAAAAAAAAGTAAAAGAAAGTAAAATATTGACTAAAGTGAAACCTCAATTTGTCCAAATCCAAAAAAGAAAGAAAACTCAACCTTTAGCTTAACAGTGTTTGGTGTGACCCCACATTTTTAAGTAAGAAACAGTCAGATCATGTAAACATACAACTACTAAACGTAAGAACACTCCTTTAGTGGTTCCTCTTTATGTTGCACCTTTTAAGTTTAACCTTCTGCATGAGCTAGTCAAACATGACTAGTGAATCTTTTCTGCACTTATTCATTGCTCTTAATCATTAATAATCCAGCACACTTGGCTTTAAAGACTGAGAGAGGAGCAGAAGAAGAGAAACAGGAAAACAGGAGGGTAAAAGGGAATATCAGCACTACAGTTTTCTAGTAAACACATTCAGGCCCAAGCATAATCTATCATTTTAATCATCAGAACTCTCAAATGCCCTACAGAAATGTTTCTTTTTAGTACTTCTGTCAAAAACAGTATTGTAATTATCTTACATGCCCTAAATTAACAATATTAACCTGCAACTGACCACGAGTTAGGTGCAAGACTTTTCATAATCTATGTAAAAATTAAATTAATAATTTAACACTGTAGATTCAAGTCACTTGCCAATGAGTCCACAAAGCCTTGAATTTGTTTACTCTTAGGTCAGGAGCAGCAGCATGACCAATTGAAAAACCAAGTGAAAGGCCATCAAATATTATCTTTACAGTAGTAAAAAATATACATATATATTGAAAAATAGCTGCTCAGGCTAAAAAGAAACAACTACAGCTTCAAACATATGGTCAGTTAAAAAAAAAAAAAAAAATCTGAGTAACTCAAAGAACCAGTTTGGAAATCCAGGGTTTCAGTAGGCTCAGCATTAAGATTCAGAAACACTCTCCTTAATGACATTGTAACACTCAATTCCAACTAGAATTGGAAAGCAGAATCAGAGTCATACAAGTCACATAACCACAAGAGTGCAGCCCAAGTGTCCTCAGTATTCTATTGTTCTTCTTAAAAAAATCAGTATACAATGCAAATAAATTATTGCCCAGCCCATTATGTGAGTCATATCCAGGAAATGTTTCCATCTGGTAAATCAAAAGGATAAGATTTTTGGGGTTGTCTGTTTTTTGGGTTTTTGAGGTGGTTTTTTTTTTTGGTGAGGGTAGTTGTTTTTTGAGTTTTTTAAAGGAATCTTTGCTCTCCCTACCTTCTAAAAAAACAACACAGCAGCAAAATTTAAGAGAAGCAGAAGCAAGACCGTACAGCTGTTGTAAAAGGGATGCATAATTCTTAGAAACAAACCAATCCACCAAGAACAACATATCAAATGAAAAAAGCTGATCATACCTGACATAGAAAAGGATACTGACCACCTGCATGGTTCCCTGTAGCATGGAAAGTTTCCAATTGATGTAACGAGGACAAGACATCTGCATGCCAGTACTAGCAGGTTGCTAGGTATTAGATATTTAGCGACATTAAAAGGAAATCAGAATGCTAAAATTGCTTCAATTTCAATATTTTTTTCTTGGAATACCTGATCATATTTATCTTTGAAGCATTTTCTTAGCCTGCAAATATGACAGCAAGTTAAAATTGTGTAAATATACTAAAACTGTGGGAAGGAAATTAGGCTAGATGAGCTTCTTTGTGTCCTATTTTATTTCAAGTTAACTGGAGATCATATTTGGTTTTCTTTTCCTTATTGTTGCTGTCAGCCTACAAAGTCACATAATCATCATTCTTCCATTTCAGGCATTTAAAAGTTTGATTTTACCATAACCATAATTCAAGAATTGACCCTGGTAGATAACATCAGCAGCAGATTTCAGTGCCCTGAAAAGCCTCAGCATTTAAAGCGTCAGCCTACTGCTGTATTTATAAACCTTTTGTTGACCCTGGCTGGACACCAGGTGCCCACAAAGCTGCTCTATCACTCCCCTCCTAAAATGAACAGGGGAAAGAAAATACAGCAATACAGCAAAAGACTCAAGGGTCAAGATAAGGGCAGGGAGAGATCACTCACTGACTGACATCACAGGCAAGAGAAACTCCACTTTGATAGTGAGTTGTAAAATTTTCCCTGTCAGAATTGGAGTAGGATAATGAGGATTAAACCCAAACCTTAAAAACACTTTTCCTCCTTGATCAGGGGAAACAGTTCATCACACATTGCCTCTACTGCACCTTCCTCCTCAGGAGAAGAAATCCTCACACTCTTCCCCTGAGGGAGAACTCCTCACACTCCTACCCTGTTCCACTCCCACAGGAGACAATCCTCTACCAACTTCTACAAGCTGAGTCTGTCCCAGAGATTGTGCTTCTTCATGAACTGCTCCAACTGTTCTCTGCAAGGTCACAAGCAAACCTGATCCAGGCTTTTGTGACAGAAAAGCTGCTCCAGCGTGGGCTCCTCTCCTTGGGCCCACAGATCCTGCCAGAAGCCTGACCTGGCATGGCTTCACCGAGTCAGAGTCTCCTTCGAGCGCCCATCTACTCTGGCACAGGCCTCCTGCATGGGCTGCAGGTGGATATCTGCCCCACCATGGATCTCCAGGAGCCACGGGGAGACAGCTGCTTCACCATGGGCTGCTGGGGAATCTCTGCTCTCCTCCTCCTTCTTCACCAAGCTTGGATCTGCAGAGTTGCTGTCCTGCACAGTAACATTTTACCTTCTTGAAAAAGTTGTCCCAGAGGGGCTACCACCATCATCAATGGGCTCAGCCTTGACCATCAGTGGGACTATGCAGGCATCAGTGGGATGATGCCTGGCACTGGCATCATCCAACACATGAGAATTTTCTAGCAGCTTCACAAAGAGCCTGCCCCTGCATCCCTCCTGATACCAAAATCCAGCCTCATGAACCCAATAAACCTTTTTTCAATCTTGCTTGCATATTTTTGCCTCTTTAGCATTCCCTTTGGCAAAGAAACACAGCTTTCATTGAGCTGAGTGAGAATGAAAATTACTGACTCAGTAGTGAGCAATATAAACACAGTCTGCTGCTTCTGAAAAGTACAGTTCACCTTCACCTTCCATATACCTGTTTTCACAAAACAACTGAATTTTTTGAATGGAGATATGGAACAAGAGTACAACTAACAGTCACTCATATTTTTATTTGGAAGTCTTAGTCGGCCTTATGCTTTTCCAGTGAAAGCTATGTGTGAGACTGAAAAGGAAAAACCTGACAATCCAAGGCACATATCTATCACTGTCCATCAGCAGGAAAGTCAGACATTCAGACTTGTTGATGCATCCCCATATCACACTACAAATTAACACCAAGGAAAAGGAGAACCAATACATGTGCCTAACCCATCATCACCAGCCAGCAGCTATTGAACTGCTGTTTCCAGAAATGGGAGCTACAAATTATTCTCATTGCTTTTCTATTATATGAGTTCCCTTTGCATTGTGTAACAGTATTTTTAGCAACTATTTTCTACAGCACAATCCTTTAGCCCTCGAACTGTAGTTCTGTAAGTTTCTCTTTTACACATATTCACTTCAATGTAGACCTTTCACCAGTGTTTGCTGTAAAGTTATTCTTTGTTACCTTTTTTATACCGTATCCAGACACTAGAGATCAAGTTCTTGTCCCTTCCAGAGAAAGTCTCTTTCTTTCATGAGTGATTTTTTCCATCTCTTTCCACAGAAAACACAAGACAATTATATACAAAACAATAATTAGAAAAATAATACAAAAACATTTGAAATCCAGAAATCTCCCCTGCAAGCCTCCACACTAGATTTAAGTTTCCTTGAATTTACCTCAGCAGCTCCAAGCTTAAGACAAGACTCAAATTCTTCTTTTTATCCATCTCTCCTTAAGAGACACTGCTAAACTGACTTTACTCAGCTGCTATCTGAGCTACTAGATGCTTTCTGCAACAGGTATTTTAGAACAATATTTATATAAATAAATAGTCCAGGGATCCTTTGTCTTCTGAGAATCCTGGAAGTGAAAGACACTCAGCATTTCTTCACTGTCTTTTGTAATGCTCTTTTAGCCTTCATTGCAGAATTTTCTTTAAGATTTCCTAGTTAACAAAGCCATACCACTATGCTAATAAAAGGAAGAACCAAGAGATACAACTTGAAAAGAAATTTAAAACTTTGACAGCTTGGAAACGGTAACTTTGACACTATGCAGAGGGCTCTGAAGAGCTCTCTGGGTAGGGGTGTTCTGACAAGAGGAAGTTGCAGAGGTGTGGCCTTGCATGCCATTGAATTTTCTGTATTTATTTCCTCCCAATTATTATCTGCAAGGCAAACAGTCTGGCCAGGGCAACCACAAGTGGTCTGCTGGGTGGTGGGGCTAGTAAAGAAACGTACTGTGATAATACACAGAAGAAGCAGCCCTGACATCTAGCAAAGCACCATTATGTAGCCACCACACCATGAGGTGAAGGAAGAATCCACAAGACAACCTTTCCTCTCCAGGAAACCATCATGTCCTTCCCAGGATGTCTACCACAGACACGTTCTCCTGTCAGCATCTAGGGTCATATTGTTCCACTTTTTCTGGATCTTTTACTGTCCCCCCTTCTGGTCTCTGTCCTCTATGTATGCAAGAGTTACAGGCTCCTAGGATAGTCCCTTCAGACTTCCTTCTTACAAGAACTGACACTCTTTTGACTACCCTCCTCATTTCTTTAATTTATGGTTTTATCATTCTCACCCGTCACCTGTCCTTGTGCTGTCTTCTCACACAACCTTTTTTCAATGTAATCAGTATCCTTAGAAGCATAGCTCCCCCTAAAGATTTATAAGCTTTCACTACCTCAAAATCTACCACAGGTAATAAAATCAATCATAAACTTGGAGAGCTCAACCCTTCCCTTTTTTTCCAGTGTTCCTCAGCTATTTTGCACTTCCACACACCTTAATGTCTCTTGATTTTGGTGTGTGCATATACGTGTAACTTCCCTTGTGTACCTGTTACCAAGAAAGATGACAAGGTAAAATGCAAATAGCAATCCATTTCAATGAAAAAGATGATTTAACTGGTAAAAAAGCAGAGATAAAGAACAATCTAATTCTGACTTCACAAATTTAGATTACTAGCTGTCCAGTTAATCCTGAAACCTACTTAGGGTTTTCCTGCACATTGTCAGGGCTGAAGAATAACCATCATTTGAGAGAAGATGCAGTATTTTATGTTGAAACATTTTTATCAGAGATAAAAATCTCTGGATTATTCCACAGAATGATGTATTTTTTCTCCAAGAAGACACAGTGTGCTGTAATTACTTTGTTCAAAGCAACTATGCACCTTTGTACAGCAACTGGAGATGATTAATAGGAAGAGAATGTTGAAAATTTTCAAGTTCTGTTCTTTCATGACAGTTTTAAAATTTTCTTTTTAAAAAGAAAATTCCGTAATCCTTCGAATAGTTCTTACAATTGTACTTATTACACATTGAGATTGAATTCTCCTACTAATTGTCTGCAGTGAAGTTCGAAAGGATTTGTTGCTATAGCAATTCTTCATGTTGATTCCGAAATTAATGATAAAAGAAGTGGCAATTAGCACTATTAATTTTTACTAGAGAAACATGGGATAGTGCTAAAAGGCTTCTCATAAAAAAAAAGGCAGTAAGATTTTGCATAGGTGACCAGTATAGAGCTTGCAGCTATAAAAGCAACCATAATGGATATTTCATGCTTCAGTACATGCAGCATGAATATTGCTGCCTTAATACCTCGAGACAGACTCAGCCTCTGTTGTGTTTCAGGAATTCCCACAAGACCACAGGGACCTGTCTCCTTTCATACATAACGGAACCCCATGGGACAAGCTTCTCCACATTAGTATCAGGAAGGGAAATTGAATACTTTTCTCTACAGATTTGACACTGTTCTTTCAGTGTTTTGCAGGGACCTTTCTCTGGCATTTTTAGTGAATGAAAGTATGTTGCTTCAAGATAATGACCTGTTTATTCTCGTCCCTGATTAAAAGCCATGAAGCAGATAAGTGTTTTCCAGGTCCTACAAAACCAAAAGAGGTAATTTTCTACACCAAGACTGCTATTATCTCACCAAATTATTTGGTTTTGTGGTAGCCTAGGACTTTCTACAATGTATTTAAGGTTTGGGGTTTTTTTTAAAGGCTTGACTTGTTATTTCAATCCTACCAAGGATAGAGAGTGGCTCTACATGACTGTAGTGCAAGGCTGAAGGAAATGGAATGCTTTCCTTCTTCAGTATGTATTTAGTTAGATTTTTTTAATGTATGATTTGACAGCCTTAATAATGTATTTCCCGTTATTAGAATCCCACATAATTACTCAACTCAAATTTACTTATTTCATAATGAAATAATGGAGGCTTTTTATAAATCCTAGTGGATGATAGATAGCATTTTTCCCCTTCAAAGCTGTCAGGTTTATTTCTTTTAGGTGCTACAGCTGATACCGCAGACCTTCATGCAGGAATGTTGGGAGGCTTTCTTAAAACCCATTAATCCTAGATGCTGGAAGGGTCTTCTCCTGCTTATGAGAAGGACAGACAGGAATAGCGAGGCTGCAGGATGATTTATGTTGCCATGACTTTGTACATTTGACCTGAAAAGTTGTCCCTCCATACTTCACGTGGAGCCTTTAAAGGTCCAAGAGGAGCTCTCGGCATCTGGCTCCAGTACACTTAATGCTGTCAAATAAGGTAGTAATGGACAAAATATTACACACAAACACAACTAGAGCTCAGTGAGTAAACAATATTGTACAAAGCCCCTTCACCAACCCCTGGCACCAAGATTAGATTGTTTTTTTTTGAGAAGCAATGTACACACACAGGTGCATCCTAGTAACTTCAAAGGTCTTTTTTAATCCCTTCCTTCCAAATTTCTCAGTCATCTATGAACACATTTGTAACAGGTAAGCTTTTTGACTTTTTTTATTATAAACCTTTGTATGCCATAATTAATCTTTCTCCCATGAGAATGAAGAAAGACAGATTATCATCCAAATAACATGAGAGATTAACCTTACACATCACCACACAGCCTTCTTATCCAGAGAGGGAAAGGAAAAATATAGAAATACATCTCATTATAGAGCACAAGTCCATCAACTTGTTGAATGTAACTGAACAATCCTGGAAGCCCCCAGTCACATTCATTACCCCCATAAGAACTGTCTACAAACTAGCAGAGCAGCCACAATCTCCCAGAGATCAAGACCAGCCCTAATGCCCACAACAGAGAACAGACAATTTATCAGATGTTTGGTGTGCATGGAACTCTGATACTGTGGCTAAATTGCTATATTGCACTGGGCTAAATACACAAAACTTTGAATTTGCTTGCAGGAAATTGTTTCAAATTAAACAGGCTTTTGTTTACTCCATCTTTAGAAAGAAAGCTCAGAAACCAGTGAAAGAAAGGCAAAGGCATTGACAAGTATCTGCATTTTCAAATCATACCCAGGTTTTCTGATAACCCATACTAAAGCTGTATGACTAATTATTCCTCTGTATCTCCATCAAGATTAATTTAGAGAAGTAGGAAACTACCTCTAGCTCACATTGCAGCAACTGATTATTTATCATTTGTAATATAACTGACAGCTTTTGTTTTTCCAAAGATTTTCCAACCATTTCCAGACTTTGCCTTCAGTTTGCAAACATTTAATAAAGAAACTCACTTAGGCCTTCCCTCCTTTACACCAAGAGATGCCTCCAGCATGAAACTACATACTTAAAATACGCAACGGGGTTCATCGCCTATTTTACAGACAGTAATTTCAACATTTTACATTCACAAGAACGGATTCTCTCTTTGCCCTCACTGAATCGCCTAGCCAGGCGTGCATAGGCAAGGTTGTGTTCTGCTGGCATTCAACCAAGGCACAAGAAATAGAAAATGTTGCAGCCTGCTGTTATTCCCTCTTAAAACAAAAATAAGACATAAACAACTCCTGAGCATGAAGTCTTAATCTAATCATGGCACACCAGGCTTATGCTAAATTTATTTATAATGTTTTGCACCCCAACACCATCAGGAACATAGTCTGGTATGTGATGCAACACTGTTGGGTGGTCTGGGAGGCACAATTTGTGCTTGCAGAGGTGTAGGTATGGACAGTCCCAGCACATCTGACAGTTTCACATGAACAGCAACCATGTAGTACAGCAGAATTTATATTCTTGAATAGAAAAAAGACACAAAAAGAAGTCACAGAGAGTCACTGTTGAATGGATTTGTGAAACAGACAATTTTTGGTGTTACCACACTCTTTTTATTCCAAGTTTACAAATCCATTTAAACATCTGGTACATATTCACAAACTATGGTACTTAAATACAGGTAAGGATACTGAGATGGCATTGCATATCCTCCCCCACATAATCTTATAGATAATTTTAAAGCTTTACAATATATCTTCATTAAATGAGAATCTGCCATTACAGTAAGGGATACTATCAATATTAGTAAACCCTTCCATCATATGTTGTACTAAACTAAGCAGCCATGCATTTATATGCACTGAGCAGAGCTCTCATTGCCTTCAAATATTGCACAGACAATTTGTCTACTCCTCAGAACACCATCTCCTCTTAATGGCAAACAAGACGTAATATGATAATGAACAATATTAATTAAGGTCATCCAGATCACTTCAAACGTTTTCCTAGTGTCAAGCACCTTTTGCACCCCTTCCTTCTTGAGTCAGATAACACTGCGTAAGCACAGTAATTGCTGGCACAAAATACACAATTAGGCTGTCTGCTACAATGAAGATTGAGGGAGACAAGAAGATATGAACATAAGAACCATAACGCTGTAGCATTCAAGTGGAAGAAATTTCCACATTAGTCATCATAAGATTTTCTTTAGCATTTCAGGATTTGACCCTGAAAACATTCATGGCATTAAGACTAAAATCCAAATACTAATTCCAGAAAGGGAAGTTGGATAGTTTTAGAGCAGCTACTATAGGTTTAGAACAAAGAGTGTTGTGTGACAAATTTTGAGACCAGCTTACAAATTAACCAAGACATTTTACTCCTTAACACTAATACCTAGAACTGTAATTTAAGGCACCATTGAGCACTGCGTTTATGATGCTTCATATGGTCATGGTTGGTTTTCATTATGAAAACCTACCTCTGAGACTGCTGCTCTAAAACATATTAATAGGCTGTTGGATGCAGACTATATTATTATGAGTAAGATGGATTTTTTTTTTTTTTCAGTAAGAGAAAGAAAAAGGCACTGATCTGGACAACATACAGATGCATGCTATAACATATGCAATCAGCTCGCTCCATAAAGTCACTATTCATCCACTTGAAAATGAGTTGAATTTACACCTCACGATGGCTTCTTTAATAAATTAGGTTATGTTCTACTTCTTTTGAATTCAACGTGAAAATGTACAAAACTGAATTTCTGGTTTTGATGGCAAAATGTATCTCATAGAAGAAGAGAACTTGCAATATATTTTGATATAGCTCCCAGTAAGTGATATCAATTTCATACTGGATTTTCCCTGGAGTATTTAATTTCTTTGTTACTTAAATCCAGCAAAACTTCTACATCCAAAACAGTCCAAGAGAATTGTGTTCAGTGTTTCAGCTCAAGCCAACAGATTCTTGTTCCCTATTGCTGGAGTTACCCTGTTAACATGCACATGACACTGAAAAAAAAAGCACATTACTTTGAATGAAATTCAGCACTGGAAAATGTAGTCTTCCTATTGCTACATAAGACAATAATGTATGCATAAAAGCTTCTGGCAATAGCAGAGTTATTAAAAAACAAACAACCAAAAAAAAAAAAAAAAAAAACAAACACAAAAAAAAAAAAAAAAAAAAGCAAGCACAAAATACACAACATCAGAAAACCCTACAATACTTCTTCCATGCCACGGAAAATTAGTACTGTGTGAGCAACATGCTCACTTCCAAGCTGAGGCACGTTTCTGAAAGCCGTCAAACCAGGCTTCCATTCCGGAAAAAGCAGCATTCCCTATTGCAGTCCTATCCAACACAAGTAAGCAAATCAAACACTGCCAGATTAAACAGAGGTAGAAAAAATAAAATCAGTATATCATTCACTAACTTTGAGGTGTATAAGTAGGTAAACAAACAAACAAAAAGTAGAAATAATTCAGTCAATGTACGATGCAAACATAGGAAAACATATCCCTTGGACAAAAACATCCTCAGGACAAATCTCGGCTTTTGCTTGCTGTTTTTAAAGTTTCTCGACCTGTGTCAGCAATATTGAAGTTATAGTACTTCTGTCTGCGACTACTTCTATATATGGTCAGCACAGATATTAGCTGGGATTTGCGTTTTTCCAAAGTAATCCCAGGCAATCAGAGGGCAGTTAATCAGCATGAAAACCCACATGAGCGGATCCATAACCCTGCACACGAGCCCATTTGGGTTTCTCTACCGCGAGACTTACACAGTGAAGGGAACACGGCTAGTTCTGGTTTTAAGTAAACACTCGGGCTCTGCTTCAGACACTCCTGTGGGTGCGCTGGCAGCGCACACCCTACCCACCGATGCCTTCCCAAACTCCAGCCGCACGACGGCCCGCACCCCGGAGCGCAGTCCCGAGGAACCTCGTTTGATCCACAACGGAGCTTTTACCGCACAGCCGCGGAGACAATCAGCCACCTGCCCGGGGGAGGCCGCGCACGGCCGGGCACCCCTCGCTGCCCCAGCGCGACCAGCCCGACAGCCGGCGGCACGTCGAGTCCTGCTCCGGGGCGAGCCGCCACAGGACGGGGCGCCGCACGGTGCAGCCGCGATCC
>VZTB01018367.1:327412-383277 GCA_013397245.1 Thryothorus ludovicianus
CCATTTTTTTAATCTATTTTTATTGGTTTTAATTGAGACGTGTGAGCAGCTATTGCTTGAAGACTGTGGTCTCGTTTGTGGAGAGATCATTTTCTGTTGCATTTTAAATATGCCTCTTAATGAGACATCAACCAAATCACATACCCTCATATAACTCTGTAATATATATTAATATGGTATTTATTCATTACTATCAACTTTTTGAAAGGTCTGCTTAAAATATTCTTCCCTCTCAGCTAATCAGGGCATGCTACAAACTCATAGGAAGCCAAATAATTTATTAATATATGCTCATACTCCATTAAAACATGAAGGATGTAAGAAATCTGCATTTTAAAAGATCCAGTAGAAGTATGTGATAACTTACTGCAACAAATTGAGGTGTCTTACACTGCCATGTTTCTTCTGTCATGAAAGGCCAATACACTTAACTTGAAATCCTTCAACACAAAAGAAGTTCAGCGTTTAGCAGTTGTTTTTGCGGGCAGCGTTGCTGGCCGCCAAGTTGCTATGGCATAAGGGAGCAGGGTGTGTTCTGCTTGCCTGCTGGTGTATTTCTTGGCTTGGTGTAAGAGAAAAGTTACAAAGTAGTGCTCTGGAGAACAGAAACAAAACAACAGTGTATCCTTTCGAGGGCACCAATTCTCTCTTATTCTGACAAGTAATATTGTTTAGATTATCTACTACCTTCAGAACAAAATTTTCAAGCCTTAGGGTCCGTCCTGCACCTTATACCTTCAGAGAGGAAGAATCACCTGCGCCTTTTGTCCTTACGCTGGGGTTTTCATAGAACATGCCATAGTATCCTTTGTGATGAGTAGCCATGACCAGAGCCTGTGAAAGAATATGTAAAATTCCAGGTATCAATTTTCAACATTTAGAAAGAAAAATTGTTAATCTGCTGGTTTTAAATTAATTCAACGGTAATTCATGACACTCAAAAAATACCTTTGGGATGAAACAGCAAAAAAACAAAAACTACTTACATTTGAAAAAATGAAGATCTCTTGCTGTGTAAAGATCCCCCTGCTTTTGAGCTCTGGTTATGTTGCTTTACTGCCTGCCTATGCTTTTCTTTTTACCTTGCATCTCAAAATAGCATCAGAAAAAGCTCTATCCCCTGTAACAGGAAGCTGGGGTTTCAGCACAGCTGCGAGCCCCTCTGAGTCGTCTCAGGTGACCGTCCACAATGTGATTGTCCTTGGTGTTTCTGCACCTCAACTGCTGAGGGCACAGAACCCCACATGTTGGAAGTGAGGATGCACTCTTGGCTTTTAAGATTATCTTAGAGATCGTGTGGGGGTTTTTTGTGCCACTGAAGATGTAGCTAAAAATTCGACGATCTTTTCCCCTTTGTTACTTGTGTTAGCTGTTAAATTTGAGTAAGGGCTTCCCTGCTGTAAGCACACTAAATATAGATAAGGTAATCTCAGGTTGAGATATTTTTATGCATATACCATTCATAAGGGGGAGGAAAACCACTCGAAATTGCAAATTTTGTTATGATTAGACCAGTGTTGAAAAATGCATAGCTTTGTATCTACCACAACCTCATTTATTTCTGAGGTTGTGCAAGAGTCATCTATGTGTATAATGCAGAATGTATTTCACAAAATGCATTCATTTTAAGACTCAAAGCACGCTGAGATCAGCTTGGCTTTGAATTTGCCATGTTTTAAGGCACATATCAATACTTTATAAATCAGACCTCAGCTGCCTAACACAATTGTGTAACATATTTAACCTTGAGTCATGCAAAATGAGCCTTTGAAGCAACTGTATACACACTGAAATCAATGATCCTAGAAAACTTGTATAGGACAGTGTCTGTATGAAGAAGTGTCAAAGCAGGCAACTGACTGGTTAGGGAAGTCTAAAGCATGAGAATAAATTTTGCAATGATACTGCTAAATAATACTCTTTAAAGAAAATATCCATTGATTTTAACACTAAGTTTAGCTGGGCAGAGATCAGAGATTTAAATCTGCACAGTACAGCTTCTAGATATAATACAGGTCTTTACATTATATTCCTAAGAACGCACAGAGGTGGAGATGAATTAGAAGGCTGTTGGGTTTTTTGGTGGTTTTTTTTTTTGGTTGGTTGGTTTGTTTTTTTGTTTTTTGGTTTTTTTTAAACTAGGAAATTTTACTTGTTTGTTTGGGTTTTCTTGGTTTTCTTATGAGTTATCTATGGGAATAAGAAGCAAATCTGGCATCATAAGTGCACATCTCTCACCATTTCAATTTATTTTTCCTCTCACTGAACAATATAGATTGTAACTGACATGTGGAATGCCCTGGAGGACCAAGACCAAGTCACTATGAGAGTGCCAGCCCTCACAGAGAACACTGCTGCAAGAGAGGTGAGGATGCAAAAGTGAGCACCATGCAGCTGGATGACTGGACAAATGATGGAAAACATATCTGTTGTTGAGGACCACTGAAATGTTGATTCTGCATCCTCGAACTACTGTTTTGTGTGCCTGTGTTCATGGCACTGCTGTTCCCAGAATATGTGCATTCATCCTCTGGATACCCTGGGGCTGTGTATTTGCAGATAAGATACCAAAAAAGCTCATTAAGAAATCAACTGAGCACTCCTTGAAGTTATCCTTGAAGAACGTCCTTGGGTGACATCAGTTCCTTGTCTGTGGTTTCATTCATTACATGGAATCAGGAATCATGTAGTTTCATTCAGAAGATCAGATGGTAAAGATTATCTTTTACTTTCTGCTCCTGCTCATTTTGGTCTTCCGAAACATCAGATCCTCACATCTATAATAGTAAGGAATTTCTAATTTTAAGCTTTAATTTATTTCTGAGTACTTTATTCCCATTCATCTTGCCTGATGATACTAGCCTGACTTGATCTAGCTCACCATTCTCCTGTGTTTTAATGTCTTTATAATGACCCCTTCATGCTTTTGCTATTCTAAACCTGTGCTTTCATAGTCTTATTTTGTTAATGTGGTCCTTCTCTTTTCTGTTTATCCAAGCTGCATTTTTCTATCTTCTTATTTTCTTTCTTTCTTTTCTTTTTTTTTTTTTTTTTTTTTTTTTAATTTTTACANTTTTTTTTTTTTTTTTTTAAACGTAGGTTGAGTTTCCTTCAATATAGGTGTAATTATATACCAGTTTTGGACAAAGTGCTAAATACATCCAGTTAGAAAGAGCTCAGAGTGGTAAGAGTGACCTGGACTGCAAGCTAGTGTCCATTCTGCTGCTTTCACAGCTCAGTCACATTGCTAGCTAATAGTTACCTTCTGGCCAAATAATATCAACAGATATTTCTTTTGTTACCAAATGATAACGCACAGCTCACAACAGAAATTTCTGTATTTAGCTTCTATATGTACTATTCTGTTTTGCCTCACTGTATTTCTCACTTTGTGCCTTACTGTGACCTTATGGACATTCCATTTTTTTTTTTTTTTTTGATCCAATCACCAGATACTCATCAGTTGCCTCTGGCAGCACCTCTAAACTTTGTATCACCAAGAGCCTCCGCTGACAGGTGCTTCACTTTGGCCAAGGCCAAGCAACTGCTGCTCCATAAGGAATTTCACCAGCAGTATGCACCTAGCCTGCTGATTTGTCAACACAACACACCTCATTGTCTCCTCTTTGTCCAATGCCTTACTGTATTGACATTCTTTTACTAATCACCGTCCTCTTCAGCTCAACTAACAGTTTCCCACGTGTCACAGTGCCAAAAGCTTCACTGAGCACCAAATACAACAAGTCTGCAGAATTACCCTTGTCAACAAAATTATTTTATATAAAGGAAGGGATAAAGTTAGGCACAATCTGCCTTTTATCTGATTTTCATCATGTAAGTCAGTGCAAACCACACACCACTCCATAAATTCCGGTGATCCTTGTAGTATAACCAAAATAAAAGTCATGTTAATGGCTGATGATCAGGATCACACTAAAGCCAGCAACTAAGCATAGCTACAACAATGAGAGGCTATTTGTGGCATTTTCTTAATACATCTAAAGAATATGGTTTCATTCATGTTTCATAATGGTTTCAGAAAATGTTCAATAAAGATGACAGTGGTCCACAATTTTCCAAATTGATAATTTAAAGCATTCTTGAATATAACATCTGACAGTTTGTTTGTGAAGAAAACAAATACAAGCAAACAAAAACAATAAATGTGTTCACATGGGGCCTTGTCTATATAAAGCTGGTCTAGTCAAGAGAGCAATTCAAGTTTAGGCCAAATATTTGTTAACACACTAATTTGATTTTTGTAATACTTTGATTTCACATAATGGGAAACACTTCCAGAAATTTTCATTGATATTTTGAAGACATTTGTAAGTTTTATATCATTATTTCCTAATCATTAAATGCATGCAGTAGCAATAGCATATTTAATGAAGTAAGTAAAAACCAAGGATTTTTTCATGATACAAAAAATATTTTTTTTATCTCCTTGCTCCTCTGACGTTAATGACCAGCAGTAGTATAAATTGACAGTAGTCTCATTTTAACAGCAGTTCTTCCCTTTTAAAAGCAGCTTTTCCATAGCTCATTTTTAGTATTATGATTTCTCTGACTCTTTACCTTTCTTGTTTTAAGCTTCCACCTCTTTCTGTTCTGGGAAGAGACTCTTAAGGATGTTCCACTTCAGTCTGGGCAAAACACTTCGTGCAGGATGGGTGAAAGGAAACTGTATGAAGAGGATTCCGGTGTCTCGATGGAGGAATTGGGCTGTAGCCCTGAAAGGGTGGAAGTCTGTGGCATCCTGCCCATCCCTTGCCCACACACATGAATTTCTGTCCTCAACCAGGCTATACTACCAAAATACAACCAGCATAGGGACTAGCTCTGCATGGAGCCAAACAGCTTCATGATAGGATCCAGCATTCCTTTCCTTCTTTGTAAGTGGGTTGTTGTCTTTTTTCCTCCTATACTTTTTATTTTCTGCCAATGGGACCATTTTCTCATAATGAGACCCCTATCCCTGCAGATAAAATAGCTTCAGTCCTTAATCATTGCTCAGGGTCAAAAAAAGAAACAAGTGTGGAGAGGAGGATTATGCAGTCTTAGTTGAGAAAAGATATTCTGACTGTTTTCAACAGCAACTAGAAGCATTTGCAGTTATGGTGAGGGAAGAGTTTGTAATCAAAGATGAAACTAGAGAGTAATTTTGGTAGAAACACTTTTCAAGGGGTCAGATTTCCATTTTCTTTCAGGTAATGTGATCCAGAATGTCTTCTGTACTTTAAAATATTTTGAGTGAGGTGGGGAAAATAGAAATACTTTGTTATTTAACTTGAATACAAAACTAAATTGAGAAATACTAGCAATTTTATCTTCTAGACAACTTTTCAGAATTACTAAAAACACTAACAAGACAAATATCAACCTCTAGATCACACAAAACACTGAAGCACACAAAATAAAGAAAACAAGTTTCATGAGGTAGGAAGGCTCTCACTGTCAATGTAGAAATGAAAAAATAGATCAGCATTGGAGTCTCAAATCATCTGTTGCAAAACGAGCATGCACATGTTGCTTAGAAAATAAATGGTACACTCAGAGCTGGTCTAGGAATGCTATTCCCAAGCAAAACAATTATTTTTAGCATGTAATCCCACCATAGCACTTCTCTGCTACACACTGTAAAAGGTACAGATCTGATATGTCACTATGCAGTTGCAGCACACTTAAACATTTCTGGTTACAGCAGACTGAGAGCTATTTAATACTCCAGAATAAAAAAATACAGAATTGAGAAAATAGAATGTCACTGTAGTAAAAGACAGATCAGTAACTCTGTTATGACTCACTAGCTCACGATAAATTATTTAAACAACCTGAGCTCAAGAATGACCTTTCAGCCATTGCAAGGCAGAAAAAATATTTTCCTTTCTTAACCTCTACAATTCAAATTCCGTTTCTTCCATCAAAATCAAAGGACAAAGACATGGGAACTTGGTCATTAATCTCAGACTGTGAAGCCCTGAAGCACCATCAATCAGGTGTAGATGGTGATACAGTAATGGAAGCACTGGGAGAGGGTCTGCTGGGCAGAAACCAGAGGCACATCATATTGCTTATCATAAATTTTTAAGCATTTATGACAGAATATTTAAAACTGATAAATCCTTCAGATTATTCAGTTTGGTAAGACTCAGGTCTTGAGGCATGTATTTTAATTGATTCTAAGTTATAAAAGTAAACTTTAGGTACATATTATTCCAGTGCATTTTATAGTCATCCAATGCACATTGGAAATTTGTAGGTCAAGCCCCATTAGCTCAGAGTATCTAGACAGCTGCATGCCTTTCAAATCTCATGTATTACACGTGCTTTTAAGAATAGGCTGTGCACTTGTGAGATGCGTCAAACCGTGGTGTAGGGGTGTCCTTACCTCTGCCGGGTGCAGGTGGTGAGGTGCTGGCAGGGAGAAGCCACAGGAGGGGCAAGCTCTGCACAGCCACTTCCAGTCGGATCCAAGGTGCCCACCGCAGGGCTCTGCTGAGCCCTGCCACCCTGCCCCTGCTGCTTTCGGGAAAGCCTGCTTCAGAAAGGGCCAAACACCACTCTTTAAAGGCAGAGGAAGGTGCTCCAGGCACCCTGTACCCTGGGAAGGGTCAGCAGGGAGCAGTGCAAAGGGGATGGAGCAGCACAGGAGAGCTGCCACACACTGACTGACAACAATCCCTGTCCTGTTGCCCAGAACGGGGGGAAAGGAAGTGGAGCTGGAAATGAAGGAGTGAAGTTGAGCCTGGAAAAAAAGGGTGAGAGGTAGTGGGAAGGTGTTTTAATTTTTTCCCTTTATTTCTCACCATCCAACACTGTTACTAATTGGTGATACACTAAATTAATTCTTGACAAGCCAAGTTTGTATAGCCCTTGAGGATATCCAGTGAATGGTCTCTATTCTGACCGGCAAGATTTCCATTTTATTTTCTCCTCCCTTCCTGTCTAGGAGGGGATTTAGGAGAGAGCTGCTGTATAGATGTCTGGCAGTTGTCCAAGGTTAAGCCACCAAATCCCATAGCTGAATTTGCAATGCTGCTGGGGGATCCATGTGGACAGCCACTGTGGCATGTGTACTACATGGGGAAAAGCCAACACATTTAGTGAGTGCCTTATTTGGTGCTGTTTTGAAGAATACCTTGATGAAGGTATTCTGAATGAAGTTCAGTAGTTTTGTGGAATCAAAAGTTAAATTCTGGAATAGTGTCACACAAATATTAATTCCTTTATCCCTAGTATTTGAGTTCTGTTTAAGCTAAGAAGATTCTAATTTTTGACAGGTTTAAGAAAATCACATGCTGTTTCCATGACTTAAAAAATTCTTGGGTTTTTTTTGTTATTGTTTTTTGTTTGGTTGGTTCAGTTTTTCCCCAAGAGAGAGATTTCCCACTAATGGAAATTGATTGAGTCCAATTCTCATATAGAGAAAACACTATGGAATTTCTTCAGTGAAGTATCAAGTTAACTGGAGATACTTCTTCACATTGCAATAACTCAGCACTCTGCCAATTCATGCAACTCCACCTTTAGGATGTAGGTACTATTTCTTGATCATTGACCTGGAAAATTTTCTAAAACTGTGTGTTTGCTACTCCTTATTTTAAATAATTCACTTTCCCTTATTTTTTCTAGAAACAATGAAAAAAAAATCATAGGAATATTTTGAAAGTGTAGTGATTTGCGCAGAAATTGTGAGAAGGAGAAAAAGGCTTTAGAGGAATTAGTGTAAAATGTGTAGTAAAGTAGGTATACACACAGAAAATCAGTCGTTATGTGACTGCAACTTTAGCCAGGACCTTAGCATGTCAGCAAAATGTTCTGTGATAACAGCAGGTATCAAAACATGGAAACTCTTAAAATTGGTACTTAAAACATGATATATTAAACATGATAAAAATGATTTAAAAATGTGATTTATTTCTAGAGCCTTAAGGATGGTGGGCAAAGATTTGAAGGGTATATAAATTTGATTACAATATATAATATAGGGTATTTAATACCCATACACATCTTCCATTTCCATGATATCATAACAGTGCAATATTGCTAACTGGGAATGGTGATGCTGGCTCCTGAAGGGAGCTGAAGTTCTACAAGCTTTAGTAAATGCTGCCTGTATCTGTAAAGGATAGTGAGAAGGGGGAATAGCATGGAAAAGTACAAACCTATTTTATTCTGTGTATCCACAAAGTAGAAGATGATGGGAATGATGACACCAAGCCAAGTGGTGCAGTTGACACACCTGAAGGACAGGATGCCATCCAGAGGGACCTGGACAGACACTAGAAGTGGGCCATTAGGGCATCACGAGGTTTAACAGGAGCGAGTGCAAGCACTGGGTTTGGGGCAACCTCCAGTATCAATAAAGGCTGAGGGTTGAGAGCAGCCCTGAGGAGAAGGACTTGGGTGTTCTGGTGAATGAGAGTGTTGAAATTACCCAGCCATGGGCACTCCCAGCCCAGAAACCAAACGTGTCCTGGGCTGCATCCAGAGCAGTGTGGGCAGCAGGGGAGGGAGGGGATCCTGCCCCTCTGCTCTGCTCTGCTCTGCTCTGCTGAGACCCCGCCTGGAACCCTGCATCCAGCTCTGGGGTGCCAGCACAGGAAGGACACAGAACTGTCAGAGAAAGTCCAGAGGAAGCCACCAAGTTGATTAGAAGGATGAAACAACTCTCATATGAGGAAAGGCAAAGAGAATTGAGGCTGTTCAGCCTGGGGAAGAGAAGACTTCAGGGCTTAATTGCAGCCTTTCAGTCCCTGAAGGGAGCCCACAAGAAAGATGGAGATTATTTATAAGGGCATGTAGTGACAAGAAAGGAGGAATGACTTCAAACTGAAAAGGAATAGGTTTAGATTAAATATTAGGAAGAAATTTGGTTCTGTGACTCCATAAAAGTTGCTTATATATACTTTCAAATGTTGAAGGCAAACTCTGGCAAAATAGAAAAAAAATTAATTTGCCTCTAATATTCATTGCTGACACATTCCAATCTTCAATCCTCCTGCGCAGTATCCTTTTCATCTGAGTGAGGCTAATGCAGATTTCTGGAAAGCTGGAGGCTGAGAGAAGTTTGTTTCTCCTAAAATGAGTACCACTGAATTATCCTAAAATGAGACAAATTCCTACAGTGTCAAGAAATATTAATGGAACACGTTTGGCCCTGTTCCCCAGCTTCTCCAAAAATAGACATTCAAGGAAGGGGAATGTGCCACCTGACCACCTGAAAATCCTGTTTTCTTTCTCCCATACAAAGCAATTTACAGAACAGGGAGGCAGAAATCCCACTCTGGATTTGCCCCCTTTTTTACCCCTCGAAGATTTTTCTGCAGGTTTCTCTGTTTTTCCTGCTCCTGCCTGAGAGCCTACAAGTGAGTACACAGTAAAGAGGAGCCTGTATGCTGTGCTGCCACTGTACACCAGCTGCCTGTTATTCAAGAAATGTTGTAAAACATCTCAGGGAGTCTATGACTAACACAGTTTCAGTAATGATCCAGACACAGGCACTAGAGCAGGAGTTAATTAGCAGCCACCCAGCAGCACCAAAGTGAAATGGGAAGAGCCTGTGTTTAAAAGCCAACCACTTTTCTAATCCACATAATTCACATTCATCACTCACTGTACAAAAGCAGGCACTTAACTCTTTGATTCTCTCAGTGCAAAACCAAAGCAAGGCAAATCTTTTCATATGCTTTGTAGTACCAGCTGCTGTACTGTCCTTTTATAGCTAATTAAAACCACATGATTTTCCAATTCACTCAGTACAGAAAAATGTGTATTTTGGTGCTATATCACTTCAAAAGAGTGTGTCTTGCTGCAGATTAGAGAGCAATAACTGGAGATCCTGTTGAGATC
Source organism: Thryothorus ludovicianus (assembly GCA_013397245.1). Classification (NCBI taxonomy): domain Eukaryota; kingdom Metazoa; phylum Chordata; class Aves; order Passeriformes; family Certhiidae; genus Thryothorus; species Thryothorus ludovicianus. The sequence goes on from VZTB01018367.1 coordinate 337,268, forward strand.
TGAAAAAAGAGTGAACAATTATGGTTGGCCTTCATCCTCAGCAGCCTTAACAAATTCTCATAGAAGTCCACTGAGGTATAGTTAGATGCCATCTATGCAGCAAAATCCCTACAGCTGAGCAGCGTAGGAAAAGGATTTGGCAGCTTCCCTAAGACATGTATATTCAAGTGGAAATTATTCAAAGAGAAAGGTTTGTCTGTATGACTGAAGTTATTTCCAAGGGGGCCAGCAATATGCTGATTCCAGGACTGAGACAACAAGGAGAAAAAGCTCTTGAAAAGAAAGATGGAAAAAAAAGCAGGGAGGCCATTTTTTTTCATGCGTTCATGGATTAATAAATTAGTGTTTGTGATCTATTTTGAAGGCTCTGAATAATAAAAGGCAGCACATAAGTGCTGAAATTCCACTTTTCTGAATTTGCAGGATAATCAAATTTATGAGAATTATGCAGTGTAAAGGTTCACAAATCAAGTTGTTGGGGTTTTTTTTAACAACTTTCAGTTTGAGGCTAATTATCTGCTTCAGAGTCAGTAATGGATTTTTCACACATTTTCTATGTTCATATTTATATGCAAAAGTCATGCCCATAAAATATATTCTTCTGAGGCATTCTAGAAGATATTTTAATCAGATAGGAAAGTTGATCAAGAAACTAACAGATTTGAAAAACACTTTACACTAATGTAGATTAAGATTCAGGCAGAGTATGTGCCACAGTTTATATTTAAAAAAACCCAGACAAATAAAGATGGAATTTTCTCTATTATTCCTTTTTTTCTTTTTTTTTTTTTTCAGTTTGCTGTGCTTGTTGTGATTTGACTGATCATAACTTCCAAATGCCCACACATTTCATTTTTCTCATAGCAACCTCTTCTCAAAGCTTGGTGGACAACTTTTTCTGGAAAATAGTCTTCATCAGGGTAACACATCTGAGAGAGAGTATTGACAATTTCCTTTTTTGTTTTTCAGTCCTGAGAATTTCAAAAAGTGCAAGCAGATGGTTATGCCAACACAGACATTTGAATTTATTACACAATAGTGTTAAACATGAATCACACTAACAAATGTAGGATTCTATTGTGTAAACTAAATATTGTAAATATTTAGTTTAATTTTTTGTGAAGCCAAGGCCTAAAATATACATATTTATACTGATAAGCATGTATATTTAATAGAGATCATGGTCAGTTAAAATATAGGAAAACTACTCCAAATTTACGTATTAATAGCCAGGGACTGCTAGATGTTAACATCTAGAATGTTAAGAGAAAAAGACAAAACATGAATTAACTTCTTTGATTAACAACCTTTATTGTGTTCAGAATTCTTATAGAAAGGAAACATAGACCCTTTCAGAAGCCTTTTAGGAAGCCCTTAGGAAAGTAAACCCTGGATCCTGAGGTAGTAGCAGGATTAATAAAATTTTACAGTCTGTAAAAAAGTTTTTTTTTCAAGAACTCTATACCTTGTAGCCTTTAGTTGTGCCCTTGCAATATTATGGCCTTAACTGTAAATGTAAACATAATTATTTAGTGTAATATGCTCTGTTATCTTTTGGCACAGTAAGAATATTGGGTATTCACTCGAGTGAATAATGAAGAATGGCTGGAAAACCTCTGATTTTGAAACCCATCTGAAGAACTTCTGTCAGTAAAAGTTATACCACGCAAGCACACACAAATAAATATGATCTGAGAGCAGGAGATTAATGCTGTACGTCATGCACTGTGTAGTTCCATAGGCCTGTGAAAGTTGTTCTGAAGAACTGTAAGCCTGCCAGAGATCAAGGTGCAAATACTACAGAAAACATAAAGGAAACAAGTACAAAGGGATGAGTCTATGAAGGTCAGCATTTTTTATGTCAACTCCCCTAACGCAGAGTTTCCTGAGCAGATTATCAGAGCAGGCTGCATTTGCTGTGTTTGTTCCTGCTATGCTTCTGCTACTACCCTTTAATTCAATGTCCATTCACTCAGTCAGTCTACAGGTGTTAAATAGTGTAAGACTACGTAAGAACAATAAAAAGTATTCCTCAGTGAGAATATAGAATCAGCAAAAGCTTAGCAAATATGAGGAACCATAATAAATTGCATATATATTTGACTTCATTTTCATTATGGAGACAGGAATTTATGTGATAGGGAACCCTCAAAGCAGAAATTTTTCAGAAGCAAAATATAAGCCAGGATAAAAATCACAAAGGTTGTTTAGGGATCTTATCTTTATATGCAGATGGTCAATTTTTTATATGAGAGAATTACTTACTCTAGAAAAAATAATTTTATGTTAATAGCAACTAAATGCTTATTCCAACATGATATTATTCTGATTTTGAAACAGATTTTCCATCTGTGCATACCCCCAAACCTTTAAGAGTCTGTTCACATTACCTTAGACCCATTGGTGCTGGGCATGGGCCAGGGAGATGGTGCTGGAGCACATTTATTGGTTAGCAAGCAGCCAAGGAAGTGCAGAGATGTCAGGGCAGCATTTGAGATTCTTGGACAGTCCTTACATGACCACCTGTAACAAGTTAACAAGCATTATGAAGGACTTTTAAAAACAATATCATCCATTTCAGGGCTAAACTCAAACTGAAAAATTCTTACAAGTTCAAAAATCTTGAGTACCTAATTGTGGATATGCAAGTCTATTTTGTCTTCTAAATAATGTCTTTGCCTAAAAAGTTTACTCTTTCTATTATTCAAATAATGACTTAAGTCAGAAAAAGATTAACTAAAAGGCTAGTCACCTTTATAATAAATATTTTCCTAAAGAACAGGTGATTCATTTTGCTTGCAGCAACCAAAAGTAACCTTTGATGGAAAATAAAGAAAAAATATTTTAAAAGAGATCAGCACAAGCCTGTGATATTTCTAATAAGTTTAATTGCCCTAGATTAGTTAATATATATAGATTGCACAGAGCTGTTAAAGATTTATCCTATTCTCCAGTGATTCACTCTTTCTGCACTGCCTTCTGCTTTCCTGTATTTATGTCTTCCCAAAATAAGCGCAAAATATTAAATTAGAAAAGCAACAATTGGCAAACACTTACCGATACATGGCTCCACAAGACAGACAGAAAACAAGGACTTTTCTTCATAAGAGAGGCATAACTGTGCAGCTGTGGCCATGATGTAAGAGTTTATTTAGTCTGGACTCAGCAGAAGCAATAATGAGCACAATGAGGTAACAAGCATCTGAGTTTTGGGCCTCTAAAAACTGCTGAGTAATACAATGCTAAATTAAGAAGCTAGCTCCTTCTTCTGAACCATTAGTTTTTCAACGTGAGGAAAACAAGAATAGGAAAGAAAAGGCAGAGGTTTTGGAGGAAACTGTGAGGACTTGTAACTATGGCTAGGAAGTTCTGGACGATACTTGGTCATGACAGATTGCACTGCTTAATCTGTATTGCTGAACTACTGTTCAAAAATTGTCATTGCAAAAGCTGTAGTTCAAGCCAGACAGCCAGATCACAAAACTAGGCAATCATTTGTCTGGCTTAGACTTTAACAGACCTTTGTCTGATTAGACCCAGAGTCAGTCTCTTCACTTGATGATTAAGCCATATATTCAGAAAATTAGTAAGGGAGATTATGAGTCCAGAGCAGATTCAAGCAGACACTGATCTATTCCTTATAAGCAAATTTAACTATCCCTTATCATATTCACTTATCTGTACATGACTACACAAGTCAGCCAGGAATAAGTTCACAGTCATCTAGGATTTTTCTGCATGAGAAAGGTGTAACTCCCCAGCTGTGGCCATGACGTAAGAGTTTATTTAGGCTGGATTTATTAGAAGAAATAACAAGCACAAAAATGTAATAAGCAGATTGTTTTAGAGGTGCTATAAATTACTGTCCATGCTTTATTTATTTACAAAGGGTGTAAAGGAAGAGTAAAAGCAGCGAACACTCCCTCTCTTGTCTGTCTCGAAAACTAACTTCAGCCTTAGTGACGCCAGAAAATTATTAGGGGAACCTTAATTTTGGCTCTGTCAAAAACAAACCACCTGCTGAAAACTACAGACATCTTCAGGAGGAACATGTGAACAGTTAGCACCAAAATGCAGTCCTTCATTAGTAAAACAAAACTAATTCATTGCCATATGAATCTCCATGTAGCCAGAAAGGAAAAAAAAACCCCAAGGAATTAACTTTGAAGCAGAAAAAAACGTGTGGTGAAACCAAGAAGTCAGTCACATTTTGTCGGCTTCATCAGAAAGTGAGGGAGTAAGGAAAGCATTTTAGAGACTCTGGAAATCCTATGAAATTTGTGTTCTGTTTACCAGCTTTCAGTGCTTCCTCCTTACTTATGACTATGACATTGTGGCTACTTTTTTAATGGTGGAGGACCCCACCTCAGGCAATGGAGATCTGCTGTCTATGTCTTGAATGCATTTTGTTCCAAGCTGTGCCAATTAACTCTGTAAACTGTGGAGAGTTCATTATATCCCTATCAGACGTGTGTCATTGTATGTGCTACAGTTTGAATGAATCCAGGAATAATTCTATCTTGTCAGCTGAGCAGACAGTCTTGTCACTACCCTGCCAGTTTATACATGAGGTAGTGGGAGCTGTGTGAGAAAGCAGTGAACAATCATTTGGACTAATTGAAAGCAAAGTGATTGAAATAAATGAGTGTCATTGAAGGACTCATGAGCTGTTGCTAAGAGAAAATTGTTTTGAACTGTATATTCTTAGGAGGTTTGTCATGGATACAGTCAAAGGTATGCTGCTGGTCTGAGGCTGGAGGGAGATGGAGGGTACCCTCAGCAGGGAGCTTGTCACACGAGCTAGCTCTGTGTATTTCAGTCCACCTGGTCAGCTGACAGCCACATTCTTTTGGACACTGAATGCTATTATTTCACGATTGATGAGTAGGCATGTACTGATGTTGGTTGGCCAAATTTGTTCCATGTCTTTCTAGTAAAACGTAATTTTAATGGGAAGATGTGTTTCTTGACAAACACTGTTTTTTTCTTTTCAGAAAGTGATAACATTTCTTGAGAATCCTTGGTGACAACTCAAAGGAAGAATTCTTTTGGAAGTTCTAACGTTCCCTTTTACATTTGTTTTTTTACTTAACATATTTGGAGATTCAGTGATTTTTTGTTTCCAGTGAAAACATAACTAAACAAAAGAAAAAAAAAGCTATGGAAAGCATCTTTTTAATAGGCATTTTCTTCAAGAAAACTCCCAGATCATTATACCAAACCTGACAGAGACATCAAGAAATGTCAGAGATGTCAATATCATGTTACAAGTCGAGTGTAAAACTGGAATAAAATTCCTACCTATCTATCTATTCCTTTAAATATGGGCTTTTCATTTCCTGGTTCTCTGAGATTCTGAAATCTTTCCTTCTCTCTGTGTGTCATTCTTCAACTCCTGTTCTGAATCCATCAAATATACTCTGATCCCAGTTGTTAAATCGTATAATTTATCTTCACCATTCATCAAAATCTGTGGTATGATTTTCATAAGTGTAAGTGTTTCCTCTGATAATTATGACTTTGCTGAAGAAATTCTGGCAAATGCTGCCATATAATTTTTGCCATATTCTGTATTAAATCATATTAAAATAATAGAATCTTTTATACATCTCGATATATTTAAGATGCTTCTCAGGATCTGAATCCAGTATTTGTGCTGCAATACACAAAAGACTTCTTGTTTTGTTGAGGATAAGGAAGTTATACTTGGAGATGTTATTTTATGAAATCTGAGCATGACAAAATAAACTTCCTTGTATTACTGCTATTGTGGAAGAATGTAATTCTTTGTAAACATTGAGTGCATGTGAGTATTTGAGGTCACAAACCCCTGCATATATCTATCATATAATGGGCACTTGGAGCCATTATTCATTAATGACTGTTCTTTTTTATTGATATGTTGTATTTATTTTAACAGAAGTCCTTGTGTTTTGTGTTAGAGCAATGAGTCCTGGGAATTTGAACACTGTATTGTCCCGTGGCAGCCAGGAATTAGTATTTTGGCATTTGTGGGAAGACTGTTGCCAATATCACTCACCTGCTATTACTAAAGCAGCAACAACAAGAGAAAGCAATAAAGAAGAGAGAAAAGAAAGTAGTTATTGTTTGTTTAACTGGCATGAAAGCAAAGTGAGCTGCATGGAGAGAGGCCAAATGGTTACTCAGGAGAAATACAGTCGGTAGCACAAACGTGAATGGTTGCACGCTGACAGCAGCATGCCAGAGCCAGCCCCTGCAGAGGGGCACACGTGCTGCCAGATCCAGCCATGGAACCAGGGCCCCAGTCCAACCTATCACACATATTAGAGAAAGATTAGAAGTTCTAATCACCCATCTGAATGAAGAAAGCACAGGAACATTTTTTTTCCTGGGCAATGCTAGAAGAAAGAGTGCACCTAGACATGGGGGAGAGGAGAAAAAGGAAGGTGAATATGGAAAAAAGGAGGCTCTGCTCCCAACTCCTGACTAATACACATCACTAGGATGACAAAAAGCTTTCACAAGTGTATTAGCTTCACTTTAAAGCAAAAGGAAAAGCAGGAATCTTCCTGATGTAACAAAAATTTAATAAACGAGTCGTCATCATAAATCAAGGCATTGTTCATTTGAAGAATACTTCTTCCAAAGTTAAATGCCAATAGTAGATATACATCTAAAAGCTGGAAGTATTTCTAAGATTTCAGATTTGGTTTATTTGTTTTGTCCAGAGATTGACACAGATCCTTCTTTTCTTTGAAATGTGGGAAAATAAAAAGCTTATATCCTGATGGTGACAAATTGGGATGGTGCTTAAAATTTTCTCTCAGATTTGTCTCAGAAAAAGCATGGATTTAAATCCTGATCTTCCCAAAGAAGCAAGGTACCACTTTCTCTGTTTCTCTTTTGCCATATTCCTCCTGTGCAGAATAGGACTCCTCTTACAAGTTCATATGCTTTTAAAGCTCTGGGTCGTCCAGATACACAGTACCCAAGAGGAACAGCAGTTATTGAATTTTCCCTTTAAAGCTCTATGGTTTGCTAACAGTAGGTAAAAATTGAGTCAAAAGGATATCTATCAGGGACTGGATCAATAAATTGCTTTTCTTACTGAGGGTAACTTAATTCATGCTCAGAGAGTGTCTTTGCTCAGACAGAGTGTCTGTTGCAGAGACACAGCTGAACAGATAATGTTTCTTGCAGATTGTGCTAGGGAGCACTAAACAGCACTAGGTGCAGGCTTTCCTCTTCACAGATGCACACATGTATGTAGACCATAAATGAAGCTACAGTGTAACAGTGCTGCAATTGTGTTTTACCCACATTGCACTTAATAGAGCATATAGGGAAATTGTCCCAGTTGAAGACTTCTCTGAAGTACAGAGCTAGGACAGTGACATGGGGAAAGCCAGATCACCATCCAGGATTGATGCAACACCCAAGAGGAAAAAGAAATATTGGTTTCAAACATTCACTGTTTGGTATCCTTCCAAATGTAGTAAAGTCTCTAAAAATTGCTAAGTCAGTGCTAAATTAAGAAGTTAGCTCCTTACTTCTTCTGTACCATTAATTTTTTGTTCTGAGGAAAAAGAGAATAGGAAGCAAGAAGCAGCATTTTTTGGGTTGGGATTGTAAAGGAGTCTATCAGCCTAGGGCTGAACACCCTGTTTCAGGCAGATACTCATTAATTCCTCCTAAGAAAATTTAGATACTCAAGGCATTGTAATGAAAGTCTTGAAGTCATTTTTTTTTTTAATATGAGCTATATATCTCACGATGAACCTCTGTTTATTGCATCTTGAATGATACAGATCTCCGTTGGCTAATCTATTAATCTCTTATAAGGAGTTTTTTTAATTCTACTCTATTAGGAGTTTTTGGTGTACAAATATATACTTGGAATTCATAAGGAAGATATATTTAAATTATTCTGAATTACCAGAGTAGTAACAATTTTCTGGAGAAAAAAAAAAAGAAATTCTAGAATTTCATTAGTGAATACTTTTTAGATTGTACTATATTTTAAGGTCCTATTTTAAAATGACACACCCAGAAAGCTAATGCTTTCCCTCTCTTTTCTATATGCTTGAAAGACATAGAAATAATATAAAAACTTAACTTTTATTCTTCTTTTTGTAAATTCATCTTATGAATCTGCTGAAAAAATATATTTTAAAATGGTCAGGTAGCAGCTCTAAGTAGTTACATGATGTGCATGTCTGATGCCTGAAAAGAAGTAACAGCAGTGAGAAGGACAAAGGAGCAAATCCAGAAAGTCACATCTAAGGTGACACAAGTTCAATGTCAAAGGTATGGTGAGTGAAATCTAATTTGATGAGTCTGGAAGTGGCATGCACAACATCCAGACAGTATCTAAGACTGGAATAGCTTATCTGGCTTTGTGTTTTTGAAGCCTCCTTTCATACAGATGTATGTTTGCCTCAAATCCACCTGACACGTGTGGATTAGCAGGTATTATGCTTATTTTACATTGCAAGAAACAGATGAGATGTTAAGTAATTTCCTCTGAATTCACTGGAATTCACAACGGGCATTATTGTAGCAACAAATATTAGTTTCAGAGAATTTAGTAGGGTCCTTTGAAAGGTCACAAAGATGACCAAAGGACAGGAAAATTTGTCACTTGAGAAAAGTCTGAGAAAACTGCTTTTGTTCGGTCTTGGGAAAAGAAGGCTTAGGGGAGATTCTAGCACCGTGTTTCAGGGTTGGGAACAGAAAAAATGTGGATTACATGGTGTTGGATGTTTCTAAGAGTTAGCTAGACAGGATTCTGGGTCACCTTGTCTAGATAGTGTTTTTAGCAAAAAAGTTTGGACCAGATGATCCTTGAGGTCCCTTCCAACCCAGTATTCTATGATTTTTGTCATGCAGTTATTTACTCCCTGAAAGCAATAACTTTCAGAAGGTATGTTTTTTTTGACATTAGCCTTTACATTAATATATATAATGCAATGGAATGCAACACAAAGAAAGATACATCTCAGGGTTTGTAAATTTCACTACTACATCCTAACCACAAAGCCGTCTTTTTTTACTGTAATTATGGCATAATGTGTCTTCTATATTCTAATTCTTGCTAAAATCACATACATTGTCATTTAGAAGGGTATTTAGCTATAACTTGAAGATCTTCTGTAAGTTAAAGATTATATGAGCAAGAAAATGCTCAAAGCCCTCATCACACTGCAAAAAGCTGTGTAGTCCTGTTCCTTGCTTCTTAGCTCTGTTCAATCTGGTTTTCCAGAGTGCATCAGCAATCTGGTCTACAATAAAATCCTCTATACAGATAACATTTCAAATTAAATTGAATTACGGAAAAGAAAAAGTTAGTGCACATAAAACAGTCTCACCCACTACTGCACAAACAACATATTTTTGCTTATGCTTTTACCCATCAAAATGCTTTGAAAACATTTCAAACTTGTCTGTTCAAGATGCTGGAACTACCTACAGTAAACATCCGTCTGCATAATAGTCTTAAAAACATTTTGATGCAATTAAAGAAGGCACAAATAATAGAATAGTCTATGTTCACATATACCAGTGAGCTAGGTTTATGCATTATAGGATTCAGGAAAGAAATTTAGTCAAACTGCATGAATACTTGATGGTATCAGAAATTTTGATTTTGGGAGCAATAGTAGACATGGGCCAAGAAGGGTACAAGCTTTACATTATCAATAAAAGGCACTTCTGCCTCTATAAAATTAAGGACAATTGATTATAATCAAAGCATTTACAGCAAGTAATTTTTGTAATAATAAACAAAAGAGGAAATCTATCCTTCAGTAAATCTTGCAGTGGGAGAACCAGAGGGCTGCCACTACACCAGCCCAAGCTCCAGATTGTATTTTGGGAGGAGTATATAGGTCTGTGACAGCCCCTGTGCAGGGCTGCCTCTGGAACTGCACCAACTGAAGAGCACTGGGATGGAGCCATTAACCAAAGTCTGTTTATTTATAACCAGTGTTCTTGCTGATTACACAGATGATTATGTCTGTCTGCTGGCAGGAATTCTGTTTCCTGTATATTTCATACTTAGGAATATTAGTATTTCTTTTAAAAAGTTACAAATCTCCAGACTTCCCATAGTCAAATTTAGTTTGACTTAACAAAACATGAATTTTACCAGAAAATAAAAACTCTCAATGATACATTCATATATCTCTTTCAGTAATGAGCTGAGTTGTACCATTTACAAGAGACATTTCCCTTTGGTGAAGACTTGCTAACTTTCCTAAATGTTAAACAGAAATTATGCAAGCTCTGATTAGACCTATCAGCTTTCTAAAGGGACTGTTAAAAGATAATTACACACAAGAATGATGTTCATAAGAAGCAGTGTGCTTGTTCAAAGAAAATGTCTTATGAAATCTGCAATTATATATGTTGCTGGAGATATTCCCAAGTAAATTTCATTTTGTAGCTCATCCTCAAGAGATGTCATTAACATAACGATACATTTGTACCAATTGTCAAGGGAATGCCTGAATTTATTTTCACAGCTGGGTAAATAAGGAACACAATCCCAGGAATACTTATATGATTAAGTTCATATTTGTTATATCATATTGATACATTATTTGTCAAACAACACATAGAGTAACAGCTGTAAGAATAACTATTTTCTAAACTCAAGTGATATTTCTCTATTTCAGATACCTTCAGTGGAAGTAATTGAGCTGGTTAGATAGATAGACATGTGACAAATAAGTGTACCAGCCTATCTACTCTGGCTTTGGTAAGTTCTGCTGCTCTGCTTCTGCTGTTCTGACATTACTGAAAATTTGCTTCAGTTGATTATTATGTGAGTATTCTGGAGAGATTGAGCTCTGTCTCATAAAATGATTACCCTGGATTTAACTACACTGCTTTCATTAAGGTCAAAGGAAATTATGACTTATGTTTCTAATAAGACTTGGCACAGGAACATATGTCTCTAGCCTGGGAAATTTTCAGATGATCTCAATACTTTTTTTTGGTCTACCTGAGAAGAAACCCCTTGATTTTTCAGGAATCAAGAAGAAATAGCATTTCCATAATGAAAAGAATGCTTCTGAACTTTGGGTTATGCACGTGTACAGAGTTATGTCTGAGGATGTTGTTCCTTCAGTTATGGGTTCTGAATATAGAAAAATAATCTAAAATAATCTGCTCTAAGAGAGCATCCAATGTTTCCTCAGTGTATACAATCTTAATTAGATGAGACTGGAATGTAGTTTAACTTTCATTGTATTGGTTGTAGTTATTGTACCTTCCCTGTAATGGAAACCTTTTAAGTATGATTAAAGGTGCCTTTTTCTCAACCAGGAATGAATTGTGTCACTATACTGAAGTAGGAAACCTGACACCCTGACAGTCTGAAAAACTTCTTTTGTAATTTTATCAGTTAGGTATCCTATGAAGGAAAAACAAAAACTTGAAGTCTGAATCAGAGGAAACTCTGTCTCTCAAAATATATATAAAAAAATGGCTTCATGTATGCTCATCTTGACCAGAGAGTTTTATTTAAGCAAAAATTACCTTTTCTCCTTACTGTTAAGTGAATTTACCCTCCCTGGAAGTCTTCTTCATTTAATTTGCTCATCATGATTGTATTAATAAATCTACAGGGAATTTGTCACACATATTTTTCAATGAATAGTTTTTATAGTTAGAGTATGTTGAAATTAGAGAAGTACCTTCTTAAATGCTCTGAAAGCACAGCTATTTCACAAAATTACTTTGGAAATGACATTGTGGATTCCACAGATCCTTTTCTCTCTGAGATTTGCAGATAAAATTCATGTTCCATTTATATGGAGAAAGTAGTCGTCTCTCCAAACACCCTGTTCAACAAGCCCCCAAAAAATACTGAAATCAGACAGAGATCTTTCTGACTTCCTGCTCTGCAGCCCCAACTTCTTCATTGAGACCCAAAGAAAGAATGAGGAAGGACTGGAGTGATAGCTGGGATACAGCCAAGACCCAGATATGCGTTCTTGCATGTTCTTGCCCTTCCTAAAGGACAACCAAACTCCACTCCTGCTAGGGCTCCTGGTATTTAACTGACTGCTTTTAGACACTAGATCTTCTGAACAGAAATCAAACAAATTTACAGGTACACTTTCAGACTAAACCAATTTCAAATAATGGCTTTTCCTTCGCTGAAGTCATCATTTTGGAGTGAGCATTTAATGTATTTAGGACTGAAAATGTGAGCCAAACTCACTGCAAAGTAGGGTCTGCTGTGAGCCCTGCATTTGCTGTTTGTGCAGGCATCGAGTTTCCTGATTAGGTTTGCAGGATGCCTCTTTTTAAGGGTACAGGAAGTTAAAATACAGCACTGAAATAGACATCACAAATAAAATCCAGGCAATGGAAGGGGATTGAAAGTGTTTAAACATTTCAACATCACTGGTGAAAAAGATTTCCAGAAAAATTATGGGAATTTGGAAGTGAAGAATACTATTCAACCTTGACTATGTAGCCTGGTGTGCAGCCTGAGCAGTATACATGCTGCACAGGAATGTTCTTTAGGGAAACCCAAAGGGTAGAATTTAAGTTCATGCAAATTCACATGAGTCTGAGTAGAGAATGTATTCTTCCCAAACAAATTAAATTCCATTTTCAATTAAAACTAGAAATTTTTTTGGTATCAGTATTTGGTATTATATTGAGTTTAAACGTCTTCATATAATTTAGTCATTTATGTTTCACAAAGCAAACAAGCTTCATTGTACAACCTAAACATCACTTCATTATGTCCAAATAATCTCTATATGCATATATATTTTTTTGAGCTTATATTTTTCTGTAACCCTAAGCATGAACTGGAGAAAAGATAAAATGTCCTTATCAGAAAAAATAGAAAATTACGCAAAACCAGGTAACTTTCTATTTATTGCTAAGGACAAAGCAATTATGCAGGTTTATCAGAGAGAAATGCCTTTTGGCATATCTAAATAACAGTCAGACATCTAGGAGCCAATAATCTGCATGCAAATTCTCATTGCAGTGTTGAAGCCACAAAGGTCAACTCATTCTTTGGAAGTTAGAGCTGAGAATTTCCAGGAAAGGATGGGAAAGCAACAGTCCTCTGTCACCACAGTGAGTGTCCTATGGAGCAGGGGCATATCTGATTCTTTCCACACTCTGGAAGGGATGCTGAAAGATTAGAAAAGTTCAGGAAAAGCCTACAAGCTTTATTTGAGGTCTAGAGAGAATTAAGGGACTCAGGGTAGTTAATTAGTCAAACATGTGATGTGATCATGGCCTTCAGAAGTACTTCAGTGCAGAGAAGACTTCCTATAATGACTTCTTTAATTTAGTAAAATAAGGATAATGAAATCCAATGCCTGGAAATTAAATTTAGACAAATTCAGAATAGAAATTATATGCAATTTAGTAGCAAGAGTAAAAAACACTGTACTAATTTGCCTAGAAAAATACAGGATTCTCAAGCCTTTAAAACTTACTATGCACAAGGTATGCTGCAGAGCAAGTAGAAGTTACAATCTAGATATGCAAATTATAAGGGAACTTCTCTAGCCCTTATTATTCAGACTAGAGGATGTTCTGCAATAAAAATCACAAAAGCTGGGGAAAATTCCTTTAAATTCATCTTGTTGTTTGAGCTGTATTTACCCTGGTATATGCGGATGAACAGAAGGAGGGTTTATGCACTACCCTGTCTTACTCTGGCTTCATATACATCTGCTGCACAGGAACCATTCTTTTGAAAAATACTGAGCCCTTATTATTATTGTTGTTGCTGCTGCTTTGCCTTTATATGTTTTAAAAATAAAATCAGTCAGATACAAGGAGGTGTTCCGGGATGACTAGTCTAGACCTACAGGCACAGAGCTTGACAGAGTCCCATATGGTGAACTGTTTTATTTTTATTTGTTTTTGAAAAGCTGGCTGTATTGTACTAATTTATTTCAGGAGTGTAAATTTGGGGATTAAATTTTAGTGGTGTGGATATTTTCAATTATTTTTTAGTATGACAGCCTGCTAACCTGTGGAAAGGTGGATATGGGAGTTTCACCTGGTTTTGGTCAAAAGAATAAACGTCTGAAATTATCTGTAAAAGGCTACTGCTGGAGACTTGCCGTGTTCATATGAAAGATTGAAAGCAGGCAAAAGAGACAGAAGTAGACAATTAAGCACTGTCATCAGCAGAGAGGAGTCAATGATGCCCAATAAGTCAGCAAGAAATATCACGAAAATGGTGTTCCTTCTAAGAAAGTACCACTTGTACATTTCTGAACCTGAAACGTGTCCTTACATTTTGATTCTGAAACTTTGGGATTCTTTAAGATTCTGTCATGGAAAAGATACTTGTAATTTTTTTTCTTTTTTTGCTTGGTTTAGTTTGATGGGTTTTTTTCTTTCTCTATTTGTTGGATACAGTAGTGCCCAATTTCCAGATATGGAGCCCCTAGACTGCATCATTGACCTTCATGGAAGATACCAAACTCAGACCCAAAAAACTTTCTTTGGTCAAGTACGACAACATCTGGAGCTTTACAAAAAGTACAATAAATCCCCTGGCTCAAGGATTCGTGGAGGCACTGCTGCCAACAGGTACCAAGTCTCAGTGGTGACTAATGCCTTGAGAACTGCTATATCCTTGGATAGAGCAATAATTCCAAACCTACAATGACCTGGAAGAGGATTTCTGGAGAAAAAGTTATTATGGTATATTTCTTTATGCCTGAACACAATGACTAAAACATTTGCACAGGATGATAGGGACTGAAGTTTGATTCGTCATCCTCAGTATCTAAACAATGTATCCTAGTTTTAAGAGGATTTTTGCATATGTTAAAAGCTTCATTTGATCAAGAGTACACCTTCAAAACAAATATCCTAATCAGTTTTCTGTATGCTTTGGTTTGCACTGTGGAACAGCCTGGGGGCACAGAAACTGGTGTCCTTCTGGGAAAAACTAAGACAAAGTACTTCTCTGCCAGGAGCTTATTGATTGTGCTGTAACCATTGCCAGGCACTCAGTGCAAGTCACAGGCTTTGTAGTGGGTCGTGTCAGTCCCTCCTGATGGGACTGCAATGCTTTAAAGAAAGCAATGAAATATTCCAGAAGCAATGAAATATTCCAGAAGCAGTAAAAGAGTCACAGTGGAAATCCCAAAAAGCATAAGAAGGAATATGGCTGTGCAAACTCAGTTATAGGCTTGGCTGCATTGGTTACAGATCAGAATTAATTCTGGGAGCGGTTGACTAGATTTTTTTCTCTAGAAGTTATTTAAAAATTCATACCTAGCTCCTGTGAACTCCCAAGGAGTGCACCCTAAATGTAAATTCATGGATCCATGTTCCCTCTCAAGTCATCCCTTCTAATAAGGGAAGGGATTGTGTCCCACTCCTTGCTGACAAAGACATTGAGCTGATACCTGATCATGACTTGAGCAGCTTCTAGCTCTGATTCTGGCCATGCTCATTTTCTGGACACATTTTGCATTTAGGAACATCTTCTTTGGGTATTAACTGCAATATTTTCAAATGCTGCTTCAGTACATAATTACATAATCTGTAGAAAAGGATGGCCTCTTCCTTCTGTATTTTGGAAAAATGGAAGATAAGAGGAAAGAGAGAAAGAGACTTCTAATAGCACATTCTTTTTAAGCATTTGTAAACATACCTCAATAATTTGATGGTAAGATCTTGATATGTCATAAAAGATGTCTTTTGTTATCCCAACACTATCCTTAAAATCAATCTTTTAAATTCCTAACTATTTATAGACCATCATGTGTTTGCCAAGGTATATACATTTAGGATATGTTTTGTTTTATTCTATTCTTTCATTTTTTTCCCAGTTTGCCAGTATCTTTCTTTATCAAGCAAGGACAGAGATGTCAACAAGTGAGAATAACAAAATCAATTCTCAAAACTCAAGGAGGATAGAATTGCATGGAGGCTATGGAGAGGTCCTCCCTGCTCTCCATGTTTCAGAATTTATTGTGAAATCCTGAGGTCTCAGATCTCAATCCCAGTACACAGAACTTGGCATCTCAGGGTAAGGGGAAGCCAACACTTGATGAGTAAGTCCTTGGTTCTTTCAAACCTTTATCTGCCTTCTAGGTAAGAGACCTGTTTGCTTTCTTTCTAACCTTCATAGAAATTGAATCATTTTAAGAAGTTAGACTGAATCAAATGAGTTTGGGTGGAAAAAAGAGTTGACAGGGTGGTTTTCTTTCCACTTTTGCTTTATAATTTATTAAACATGGCCCAATCCAGGAACTGTAGCATATAGTGGAGACCTGGGGAAGCTGTATTGTCTAAATGCGACCTGTGGTTTGACAGGAGTAATTAGAAATATGTGGCACCAACAATTTACACATAAACATCAGCCTTCCCTTGAGCTCTGAAATACCCCTGACAATTCTGTGCATTCCCAACTGAGAGTCTCTTGCTTCAGCTGCAAGTCAGACTCAGCTCTTTGGCCTTAGAAACACTGGCTCAGCAAGGAAGACTTGAACCCAGTTTCTAGGGAGTACCACTTGAAGTAATGATTAGACAGGAGCACAAGGACTTAAAATCTTTCTAAAGCTGTTATATTCCCTTCAATGTCCACCAAAAACTGCCACTTCTCCATTTCCAAGGGGCAATATGTAAAAATACTTCCTAAGGCCTCATACTGAGAGAAAAGAAACCTCTACACTGTTCCAGCACTCTCTTTAGGCAGTACCTGTCAGTAGCACCAGAGTTTACTTGCCCGTCTGAAGCAGGAGACACAGGGCAGCAATAATGTAAGATGCTATTAGTAGGCACAGTCCATGAGGCCTCCATTGTGACAGTGAAAGAAGAAAATGGCTGTGAATGAGTCCATGAAGTTAGACTAACAGTGTAACAGGAATAGGATTTTTTTTAAAATCTATAAATATTTAAAAGAAAGCATACTAGGTTATTACAATTGCAGATGCTCTTCTGGTAAATATTTGACTAAAGAAAGCAGTTCTTCTAACAGTAGCAAGAAAATAATATCATGAGGAATAATGAGTCCATTAAAAAAATCCCTTTAAATTAACTTAACTTTGAAACAACTTAGTTATTTAAGAGCAACCTTTGAATGCTACCAACAGATTTGAATGCATACTGTAATGAAACAAATGCATATAACAACTTTCTTATCTTTAATAGCAAAAAATCATTTAACAATAAGACAGTGAATTTAGTAATGTGGCCAGTCTGCATCAGAGTTCTTAACTTTAATTAAAATTATAGTGGCTTCAAACTCAGAATCCATCACTTCCATCAGTTCAGTCTGGCAGGTAATATAATGTAGTTATTATTTTTGCCCTACATATACAGGATCTTTTCAAAATAATAGAATCTCAGATTAAATTAGAAATCTCATTCTGGACTGGATTTAATTAACCTGACAACACTATTTTGTGAGTATAACTTTTTTTCTCATTCTGCACACATGTGCTGTCTCCAAAGGCAGAAAACAGATATGCAGACTATAACTCTTCCACTTGAAAGGTAACATTTCCCTCTTAACTCAGAATAACTTAGTACTGTTTATCAGAGGATGGTATAGCAAATGTCATTTAACCTATATTTATGTGTCTGTAGCCAGAACGGGGACCTGCTGCTCTATATTTCACTTAGAAAATGGATAGTGATCTACACAGAAGAAAGTCTCTCATCATACTGCATGTTGAACAGCTTCCATTAGCCAGTAGAAAGCACTGATGAGTGGAGTGTGACTGAAATAGTGCTTTATTTTTAGTGTAGACAGCTTTAAAGAGCCCTTCATGGCTTTCAAACATAAGTTTTTCCCATTAAAACTTGTCCCTTTTCTCTTTGATATCATCAGTTCATGAAAAAATGTGGTCCTAATGCAGGGTTAACTGATAACAAGTAAAGTATAAGCTGCCTGTATCATCTCATTTCAATCAATACAACCACATCAAACTTTCATTTGTAAAATTGTGTGCGTCAAGAACTGTTGCATAATATGGAAACCCCTGATAGTCTGGAAGACTTATTCTAACCTATTCCAAATTCTTTCTGCCCTTTAAATACTTTTTCCATGAAAAATTACTTTGAGACTTCTCCATCTAGAAAGGTTTGATTACAATGAGCACCTTGTGTGTGACCATACTAACACTTTTGGATATGTTTAGTTCTGTCAGCTACAGAGATGACTTCTTCATACGTTGCTGCAATTTTCACTGTGGCAGGGGAAAATCATCAACTTTTAAGTAGAAAACACCATCATCATCTTATCATAGCTTTTGGACACAGAGCAAGTGCTTAATTTCCTTATTTGTGAAAGTTCAAGCGACAAATACGAGGTACAATCAATGTTCCAGAAGGGGACCAAAGTGAAAGAAATATTAAAAACACCTGAGCCATAGTGCTCAGTGTCACACATTATTATCCAGGTGGCTTCCAAGGAGATATGGCTTGGACACTTCACTGGTAGGAATTTTCTAGTCCAAATCATTTTGACAGAAAAGAGTTTAGATTTTAACAGTTTTGTCACCTTTATTGTGTAGGACTGAGGGGATGGGTTCATTAGGTGATGTCAGTGTGTTGTGCAGCTGGAGGTGGTCATGTCATCGTCAGGGCTGAGCCTCAGGCACAGTAGTTCACAAGTCTGGGAAAGAGTCTGTGCTGAACACAGTGTGAGAAGAGAGAGCACTTGGAAAATCCCTCACTTACTCAGATGCATTTTTTTATAATAATCAAAAGATTAAAATTAAAACCCAGAGATAGTGTGGGATCACAGTATTTCAAGCGATCAAGCAAGACAGACTGTATTTTCCACTTTCCAAAACACACTCTTAATAAAGAAACGTAGCAGGATTGAGCTCATTATTTGTTCCTTGGCCCAGAAGGAACTATTAAGAGTTGAGTTTCTGCTTAACTCACAGAATTAAACTATTTTATGAAGTTTTTTAGAGACCATAGGGAAATAATTATTTTTCTAAGGAGAATAATGAAAAGGAAAATAGCAAAAAAATGAATAATTCTTCATTTTTTCCCTGAAAGCTGATCAAATTGGTTAGCTAGCTGCTGTACGTGAGGACAAAGGCAAAGGTTTAAACTTAGCTTTGAGCTGTGTGTGGTTTGCATGATTTTGAACAAACAGCAGAAGAATTTAAGACAGAATTGATTCTAGAATAATGTTATTAGAATGGACACTGGAAGGAGTTCTTCAGTGTCCTAGAGGGCAGAGTTCTGCTGTTCAGTCAAGAAGTGTGAAATATGAATTGCCAGACTCTAGGTCCCTCTGGCTTAGAAGAAGAATGATTTTCTTACTGCTGAATTAGAACCAAAGTACCAATTTTTATTTTTAAATTGTTAATAACTTAATTTCTGTAAAGCTTATTCCACCAGTTCAGCAGGGTCAAATGAGCTGGCAATGGTAGAGAAGTGAGTGTCACAACAGTACAGAAAAAATGATCAAGTATGCCTCCCTCCAAAGCTCCCTTCTGGCTTTCCACTTGTCAGAAAATTCAGGTTCAGGACAGCACTGTAGCCCATATTATCTTTCCATGTAAAAGCTGCCCAAAAAGCTCCTCCCTCCTACCATTAAGTAATGAAAACAAGCCCCCAAATTCTTTAAGGTTAAGGTTGAAGAAGAATATGTTGTGATATTCATCCTTCCATGTGAGTGGGAAGAAGATTTAACAGAGCAAAAAGGCAAAGGAGACAGGACAAACCATTTTTCTGACTACTTGCTTTGATAAATTGTATAATTAATAATTTGGTAGGAGGAAGGTAGTGGTTAGCCAGCCAAAAGCACTAATGCTTTGGAAGAAACTATACATCCAGAATGAAAAATGTTTCATTTAGAGGACAGTTCAAGATTGATTAAGGCCACAAACAAAGATTTTTCTTGTGTTTTAAGCTGAAAATGCAGCTGTTTTAAAAAGCATCATTATGGTCAAGGGAAAACTAGGCTGGATATCAGGACAAAGCTTTTCACAAAAAGAGTGATCAAGTACTGGAATTGTCTTCCTGGGGAGGTGGGGGAGTCACCATCTCTGGATGTGTTTGATAAAAGACTGGATGTGGCACTTGGTGCCATGGTCTAGTTGAGGTGTTAGGGCGTGGGCTGGACTCAATGATCTTAAAGGTCTCTTCCAACCTAGTGATTGTGTGATTGTGTGAATATCGTGTGATTCTGTGAATCTGTGAAAGGTTAATGTCTGAACATCAGCTATGTCCCACACAACCACTTGCTTACTCCCCTCCAATGGGATGGGGGAGTTAACAGAAGGGTAAAAATGAGAAAGCTTATTGGTTGGGGTAAAGACACTTTAATAGGTAAAGCAAAAGCCATGTAAACAAGCAAAGCAATACAAGGACTTCACTCACCTCTTCCCACAAGCAGGCAGGTGCTCAGTATTCCTGCAAAAGCAGGGCTCTGTCACAAATCATGGTTACTTGGGCAGGCAAACATTGTCTCTCTAAATAAGTCCCCCTTCCTTCTTCTACCTCCAGCTTTACAAGCTGAGCATGATGCCATGTGTTCTGGAATACCCCTTGGGTCAGCTGTCCTGGTTGTGTCCTCTCCCAACTCCTTGCCCACCCCTGTCTTCTCACAGGTGGGGTGGGCTGAGAAGCAGATAAGGCCTCGATGCTGTGCAAGCCCTGATCAGCAATACCTAAAATATCCCTGTGTTATCAATGCTGTTCCCAGCACAAACACAAAACACAGCCTCTACCAGCTACAATGGGAAAAGTTACTTGATTCCAGTCGTAACAAGAACAAGCACTCAGAGTCATCATAGCCACCTTTGTCTGATTTCTATTATTGTTCCTCAATTATTGTCATCACCAATCATGTACATCTCTTTAATTGAAGAGAGCTGTTCTGATCCTTCAGTGTGTGTAAAACTTAACTAGGGGATGCAAATTGAAAATTTGAAGGCAAGTACAAACAAACACAGCACTGTACAATAAGTGAGGCTGATGGAAGAGTGATGAAAAGTCCTGCAGGACAATGCAGTAATGTGTTGGACGATACTCTTGCAGTTGCAGGAAAGCTTAAAGTCAAGAATGTGAAAACATAAATTGCTCAATCAAGAGAAATTGATTCTTAAATCTTCAAACTTCTTTTACTCATATTTTACTGTAAAAATCCCCAACAGTTTAAAAAGTGAAAGATTTTGCTTTGGCTTGTTTTTCCAGGCCAAATATGCCTGTACATAGTGACTGGGGCAAAGAGCACAAACCAGAATGATGGTGGGCACCCAACAATGTCTTGTTAAACAAATTTACGTTTTCTTCATTGCAATCTTGATCAGGACATCAGAGCAAAAGAAGAGAGAAAAGTGTTTAAAGTAATTCCAGTGCAAGTGAAAAATCTGCCTGAAGAGCTGCTATAGAGCAACAAGCTAGGAAGAGAGTAAAAATTATTTAAGAGGTGAAAGGATCTGCTTGGTTCACCTTTCCTGTGAGCTTTATTATTTGCAATTTATCTGGAAAATGATGATTCCTCTTTACTCTGCAGCAAGCAGCAGTCATCAGTTTTTTTGTTCCACAGACTGTTCTGGTTGAAGTTCTCAGTAGTTCTTTCCAAAATGAAAGGTGGTTTTGCAAATATTTTGAAAATATTCAGAAAATCCCTTGGTAGCCTCATAGTGTGGGCTGTCATGTAGGAAGAGGACATTTTTACACCACACCATATTTTAATAACTGCATGTGAAGGAAGCTCTTGAATATGACTAGATATTTCAGTAGACTCATTAAATATCATATGTAATTCTTTGTGTGCAGCATCCAATTTAAGTCTAGATTAAGCTAGTCAAGAGTGTAAGAAAACCCTTTGAAATGCATCATGCATGGCCATGATCTGTCAGTGGGGGTTTTGCTACATTTCACCAAGGTGTAAGGACACAGGCTTCACAGATGCAAGAGAAAGAGGAGAAATAACCAGTATTAATCAGGTAAATTACTCCTTTGCTTGGGAGTTTCAACATGAATATGTTTTCACAGGAAGGTCATTGTCAAGAACTATTTCTGTTGCAGTTAATTCTGTTTGGACTTTTCAATGTTTTACCTCAATGTGATGCCACAAAGACAAAAAGGATGGAGATAGCTTATCAGATATGTAAATAAACAGTTTCTAGTGGCCCACATTAATCGAAACTCATGGCCACAGTCAGGATTTGCAAGATAAGTATGAAAAATTGCTTCTCCTTGCACCCCTGTGGGTGATCCATGCATTTTCTGAGGCTGAAACACACCAATTCAATGTGTTGAACAACAAATACCTATGTTGTTCCCTTAATGAAGACTGCAGGTTTTTAATTGTCCATTCCTAGGAAACCCCTCAGTTCAAGATGTTCATTTATACTTTGACTACCCTCTTGATGGGACCCTTGCAGCCTGTTAAATAAGGTTTGGATAATGTTGCTGGCAAACAGCTGGCATTCTGGACTAATTAGTAAGGCATATGGATTTAACTCCCAAAAATCATAATGGGGGTGATCTCTCTTTACCTTTAGCAGAGTGTGGTCTGTGGCATACTCTGAGTGATACAGCGATGCACTGACACTATGACCTGGGGAAACAGAAGGGAAAATATTTTCCCTTTCCAATAACACAATGCATAAGACGTGAAATGAATGCTACGGTTGATGAGGCACAGCAGGCGGTAGATTTGACATAACACACAGGATTTCACTGAAATCCCTGTGTGTCACCTCCAGACACTGACATAAATGACTCGAATGAGTGAATCTTGACTTAAAAAAGAAAAAAAAAAAAAAAGAAAAAATAAGAAATTGCTGGTGTTTGGCAGGCACTAGAAATTTGATGTTAACAGGCTGTTTGCAGTAAGTGTGCATTTTTTCACTGAATATATACATTATTTTAAGCAGTTTGGAAGATTCCTTCTAACCTTACATGTTGAAAATCTCAATCTTGGATAATTATTCTAACTTTCATGAAAATAAGAGGGCTATTTTTATAATTAACATAAGAGCATATATATATTTATTCATCCTTTTAAATAACTATGGTCATGGTATCTGCATTGCATTTTCAAATAGCTGAAAATAAATGAAAAGTGACCACAAAATCCCATCATATAAAATCTATTGTGTGCACTCCATCAGCTGTTTTCATTAGGGATTTTTTGGTAGGCAAAGAAGTGCTTGGGGTTATTTTTTTAGACTCAGCACCTTATTCAAACAGACAACTGAAGAACATGGAAAGACCCATGACAGGAAAACAAAATAAGGTTCTCCACTGGTAAAGGTATGTGCAGATCATGGTGTCCCCCCTCAGAAACACCATCACATGAGCCCAGCACAGACCACTAATTCTTTAAAAATAATTAGCTGGAAAAATGGGAAACTAATTATGCAAATTACATGAACTGAAAGTCTAACAACTCATTACCTAAAGCTAATAGGAGAATAAACTCAAACAACATTTCCTTGCTAAATTTCTTCCTCTATAAACCACATGGAACTATGAGAGAGACCAGTCCTTGACAGTCGACTCATCTGGTGAAATAACTGAAGAATATATGCATTAAAAAATATTGCTGTCTATACCTAACACCTTTTAAATATGGCCTGGAATACACATGTAATCAGCTACACCGAAACTTATTTGTCATGACTACCAATCAGCTGACTGAAATTTTTCGAGCCTACTATTTTTAAAAAGTCACTGAAAAATCTGTATAAAAGAGAAGGACAGAGATCGACTTGCATGCACACACCTGGAATTTTACATTTTCAGAGCTGTCACAGTCCCACACATTAAGATGCTGCATTATGGTCTTCTCAGTCCCCTGGTGCTTTGCTGGCTGCCTGGGAGTTCACAGCCACACCCATGATTTCTCCATGGAAGGAAAGAGCCTTGGTCATACCCTCTGTTCTCTCCCCAGGCACTGAAGGTCTTCATTGTCAAAACTGTTTTCTTCTTCCCAGCTCCATGGGATCCATTCCTCTTCCCTATGACATCTTTGCTGTGAAGCCTGGAAAAGTCTCTTCTGCTGACACAAGAATGACAGTAACCTGCTTTATGCAATGCATTTGTCTTCATGCTGCAATGTCTGTCTACAAATATGCAAGTAAAATAAATATTGAAATTAAGGATTATTGTTTTCCTTTCCACTCTCTTTCAAATATGTTTCCAGTTCTAATATTACAAAAACATTCTTTTAAAAGGAAACTCAACATTTAGATTTTAGATTGTTTGGAAAAATTCTAAATTGTTGGAAAAAATTCAAAATTGTTTTCAAACTTCTAAGTCATGTCTCTTATTTCACTGTCTTTCACTGTCAGAAACTGCAATCATTAACATAATGCTAGTTCTTGGTAATGCAGTAAGGATGTTCTACTGCAATTTCATTAATGTGGCTAAAGAGAGCTGCTACCTCACTGAAACATTTCTCTTATTTTTTCAGAGCAAGCATATCCTTTCTCTTCTCTTTTATAATTCAGTATTCAGTTTTAATGGCAATGCAAACACAAATTTTAGGAGAAAATGAGGTACCAGAAAAGAAAAGAGTATTTTACCAGTAAGTTATTATGACCTTTTGAAAAGGACAGAAAATTTATGCCATATTTAATTTTTTTCAAGAAAATTAGACTTTGATTTAGACAAAATTAGCATGATTATTTCAAAAGATGTTTTGATGAAAAATTCACAGCCACCTCTGTATGGAAGTAAACACCTACTAGCACTGCAAACACTTAGTCATTTTGACTGCTTCTACAAATTGCATCACAGTAAGGTGTCTTCTTTCAAAATTATTATTTCTAATTATATTATTTTACTGCTCTTGTACTGCCTTGCTTTTGAAAGCCTGGAAAAACACATTCCTACAGAATTTAATGCTATTATTTAATCCTCTACAATTATTTCCTTAATTAATCTTAATTGTGTAAAAGATATGAAGTGACAGCAGAGTGTGCTTGTGGGTGAGGCAGAACCACGGCACTGCCCTTCCCCCATGACATTCCCTGAGTGCTGTGCTGTAAATGTTCTACCAAAGCCAGGCAAACCAGGGCAGGAGGTTTGGAGTGCCATTAGCCTTGCACTTAATGGAGACCTCCACAGTCATTCACAGGGCAGCTGGTGCAAATATGCTACTTTTTGAATCATATTGCCCACCTAATTTCCTTTGGTTTTCACCCTCAGTGAGTATGCCCATATGCATTTTATACATTCGAGCACTGGTACATACATACACATACATACATAACAAGCTAGGCAGACACACCCTGCATCTCTCCAGCTTTCTTCCAATTATGAAATTATAATTGAATTTGCTGGCAGTGGGTGGTCTGTAGGATAAACACAGAATATATCTGCATATAAAATGCCTTTGAGTCATTGATCTGTATGAGTCATTTAATTGAAAGGTGCACCAACATGCGAGTAAATGTAGGCAACACTTTACAACAAACATACTTAAGATATTTATGTATTTATAAAATTCTACTCTGTAAGGAAAATGACAACAGAATAGGCCTTATATAGAAACAGAAAATGATAGATTTGTAAGCAATAAGCAGCATTAATTTGCTCTGATTTCTTCTAAGGGAATTTCAGAAATTCTACCTGGAGAAAGAAGAGCAAGAGTGAAGTTATTGAAAAGACAGTGAATGCAATGAATTGCAAAAGGTTACAGGAAAGCATTGCTAATCGTGTTAGCTGTGTGCACTTTCTGAATGAGAAAGTCTTGGGGGAACAAGAGGCTAAACTGGCTGTACAAATAAAAAGGCGAAGATCTTCTTGGGGTGACACCTGCAGGAGGGCTTGTGCCAAGATCAGGACACTGCCTGGACCAAGGTCAGCAGGAGTGATGGAGGGTACAGGTTGGAGGTGTGGTGCCCTTCCCAGGCACATTTATCCCCATGGTGAAGGGGACAGGAGGTCGTGCTGCTTGCTGATGGAGGAGGCAGGGGAGGGAGGTGCAGCAGGAGGTGAGAGCTGGGCATGAGGAGCTGAGGGCTATTGAGAATAAGACTGCAGAAACAAGAAACAAGAAGGGAAGTAAGAGAGGTAAAGAGAGGAGCAGCATCTCATTACACAAACAGACACCTCGAGAGATGGCTTGGGATAGCTATAGGTAGCTTGGTCATATGAGGATATGCACAAGACAGGCACAAAGGTTTTCCCTTGGCATAGCTACTGTCAGTCTCTGGGTAAGGGCTTCCAGATAAAGGGGAAGGAGGCGACTATTTTGGGAGCACCATTTTCAAAAATTGTCTTTTATTATCACGTATAAATAATATTTTTAATCTTTCAGAACATTTGGTGGCAAGTTCTCTCTCCTTCTCACAGCTGGTGAAAGAAGTTAGTAAAATGAATTTGAGCTGATGTATTTGCATCTCCTCAGAGATTTCTAATAGAAAGTGAACTTGAATCCCATGTCCTTTGTTCTGAGATTTTGAGGTTTTTAAAAACTTATTTTTGGAAAATTATGAAATGCGACTCACTGTATGGGAGCTGAGAGGAGAAATATTTGCATGCATCTTGTGATGCAGGATGGACTACTGCATGGATATTTGAGGAGCAAACATTTGAGCTGTAAATAATTAGAGAAAGTAATTCTGAACACCTTCACAGAGGTCAGAATGCTTGGAGGAAGGGTATATGGCTGATAGTTAGTTGAATTACTGAAAAAATCAGGCTGTTGTACAATTGAAAGGAAATTTAAGCTACTCATGTCTTCTGCTCTAGTAATTGCTCAAGCCCAAAACATTACTTACAAGAACAAGATGTGAAAAATAAGCAAGAAAACAGCGCAAAGAAACTGATATTGTCATTATGAAGATAAATTATATATTCTTTAGAATATTTGGCTTACTTCTTATCATTCTATCTCAGAAAAGGATGTGACAGCAATAAAAGGTTCACAAACAGAAAAGAAGTGTTATCAAGAGGGCTAGTCTATGGGAGGAAGTTGAAATATTGTCCCATTTAGAGAGAGAATGAGTAAGAGGAGACATTCTAGAAAGATATGCTATAAAGTAAATGTAGAGGTGAGCAAATAATATAAAAGGGGGCAGTTGTTCTCTTGCTTTCCTGCTGAGCTGCCTCCATTGGTATAGGAGACTAAATCCAAGCAAAGGACAAGACCTTTGAAATCTCCATGATCATAACAAATATGCTTCATAACTTATTTTGACATGGGAAACACAATAAATCTTGAGATATTTATGTTTCTGCGCTGTATAAATGTCACTATTAATTTTGAATTGATAAACAAAACAATTGTTGCTTGCCTTCTCTCCCCCTTCTCTTTTCTTTCCAGGGAATTTATTGCAGAGGAGGCAATTCTGTGGATGAATTCCAGGAATAGAGACACTTTGCCTTCTATCACACTGTGAACTTTCCCTCTCCATTTGAGTTGCAGACAGAAAAATAAAAACATGCAGAGTTCATGTACAGAAAAGTCACAAGTGATTAAAATTTCAGTCTTGAATTTGTACACAAAGATCATCGGTATTGACTTTCAGCAAATGAACATATTCCATAAATAGAACATTTTCTATATCTATATGTATATCTATGTCTTATATGTTTATATATATGTTCTTATATGGATTGGGCAGTAGCAGTGGTGTTTTCTTCATTAATATTTCATGGATTGCTCTACACAGAAATCTACTTTTGTATTTCTATATAGAAAAAAAATCAGTGTTGCTGTGCCAGTGACACTATCCTTCAGTCTATTCCTCTCTTCTTTGCAATCTTTTTTGTGCTTTCTTCAAGGGTATTTCTTATATATGGAATACTCTCCTCTGTAATTGATCCAAATGGGTCCCTGTCCTTTAAATCTCTCTTCAAGAGGATTTAGATGGAGCCTTCCTTCCCATTATTTACTGCTGGTGACCTTGGACCCCTTACCCATGTCTTAGGCTTTCAGAGTGCTGCATATGACACTAATTCTGGCACAGGGAACTTTTCAGCTGTAGCTCAGCTGGGAGCTTGGGTCGGTGGCAGCAGAGCCTTTAGTGGGATTTTATGGTCCAACCATTGTGCCACGCTTGTACATAACTACAGAATCCAGGCTGTGGTGAATAAAATGAAAAATCCATCGGGCAACTGGTGCATCTAGGGCACTGAGGTATTTGCATTCATGTTTTAGGAAAGTTTTCAAAATGTCTCGCATGCTGGAGCAATGCCTTTCTTCCTGGAGATTTAACTCCAGTTGCAATTTGTTCCCTTCTGTAAGCAGCTCATGTAGTTCTGCATTTAATGAAAAACAGTCTCAAATTGCTCCATAAGGCAAATTATTTACTCTTGCACAACTTGCTTAGGAAAGAACTGTAAATGCACGACACAAATGGTGAATACCACACATGGGATTTGCTAATGGCTTTCACTGCAACTATCTGATCTGCTGTCTGTAAGAAATATGAAGCTTTTTGGAACTACAGCTTGATTTATTTCAAGATAGTTAATTATATAAATAAATAATTTGAAATATTGATCTCCCTTTCCCAGTAAAGTCACATTTCCATTGCTTTCACTGAGAGTGCTAGAGGGGCTAGAACAGGAGAAATGTCTAATAGGTACTCCTCCAAATGATCAGGATTTTGGAGTTGTCACTTTCAGACACCTTGCTTCTCGACATGAAATGAAAAAGATAATAAAAAGAAACAATTTTCTATGAAAGAGTGAAGTAAGCAAGGAGATAATTCATCTTCCGAAACAATCAAAATGTATCTCTTCATTGATTTATGTATTTTGACTTAAACTTAGTGTTTAACTAAGGGATTATAACAGTCTGTAAAAGTATTTCAGGAAGGCACAAGTTGACATGTGTAACAAAAATATCCCCTTGTTTAAGCCCTGATAAAGGTTCTTCATCATAACTTGCACAACTGCTTGGAGCCTGTCTCAATTACATACCCAGGACTGCTACAGTTTTACTTGTCCTTAATGAATGCAATGACTATTGAAATATATATGGTACTGGTTTACATTTGCAGTAAACTTAAGCCACAGATAAGTACAATAAATGTCTCTTTAATGATTGTGTGTTAAAAAAATTAAATGTTTTGTCCTTCTGATGCCGTAAGTTTTAGCTTTTATATTTTTCAGATTCTATACTACCTTAGCATGTGACTCTGATCTTCATATAAAGTGCTAGCAAGTTCTCCTCACAGTTTAGTTAGACAAAACAATCCTTTTCCAGCCTGAGAACCGAGGACACTGTTGCAGCTTCAGGCACAAAAAGTGACAACAACAGCAAATTGAGGAGAGAGCAATCTGTGAGGATGAGACTTCATAACCCGATGCTGTAATTGGACAATTAACCCAAATATGTAAATGGAACAAAACATATGAAAGTGTCAAAACTCGTGACTGGGTATCCATCTTGGGCAGGGCCACAGCTGGACTCTTGTACTGCCCCAGGTATTTAAAGGCCTTTTAATAAATACCTACTTTATTCCTTTAATGCTGTCTATCCTCTGTTCCAGGTAGCCTCTCGAGGCATCACATTCCAGATCTGAGTAGATCTGCCCAGGTTCTGTCCTGATTCTTTGTGACAACATTTTTGGTCTCTGTGTTTGTCTGAAATACCTGGTTATTATTTCAAGTTCTCTAAATGTTGGTTATTACTTTCTCTGTCAGGCCTACATCCCTATATCTTGTTTTGGAGGGGACACAGTCAAGACACCTGATCCAAGGGATATTCCATAACGTATGGCATCACTCTCAGAATTCTCAAGCAGGTGAGGCTGGAGACAGTGCCTGCTTGTCCTTTATCCCAGGGTCCTGCAACCTGGCCACTCATCAAACCCAGACCTCCATATACTTTATTGACTTAATTTCTGACTGGTGTTAAACCATGGCACAATCACGCAACATTCAGAAGAAAAGTAGTTTCTTTACAACTTAATTGTGTACAATGACCAGGTGCAGCTGCTACCCCAGAGTATCAGGAGCAGTCAGAAGTATGGATTTTAGGGAGAAACTTGACATCTGAGGCATTGAGAATGTCCAGATAAACTCTTAGACTGTCATTTCAAACCGTAAACCTGATCTGTCAAACTTTAACAAGACCTGCTCCAAAATGTTATGATCACAGAACCAGGACTGTTTTCTTGATTTCCCTTGAATCCATAATTGTCTTTCCTAGAATAAATCTATAGCATTTAGCAGAATATTTTGGAACTTGAAGCACACCAGTGTCCCAGTCTTCTTCCAAGCCTTTTTCACAGCCATCATCAGGTCAGCTCCCCAAGCTGTGGGGGGCAGTGCCCAGCAGAGTATTCACCTGCAGTTACTGCTCTTCTCAGCCCATGAATGCCAGGCTTTGGGTTATGCCCAAAAAGAA
The DNA here is from genome assembly GCA_013397245.1 of Thryothorus ludovicianus. NCBI lineage: Eukaryota > Metazoa > Chordata > Aves > Passeriformes > Certhiidae > Thryothorus > Thryothorus ludovicianus. Next base: position 367,554 of record VZTB01018367.1, read on the forward strand.
AATGCAGTGTTCTACTCAAGGAAACAGCTGGAATGAAAAATCAGTGAATGACACATGTGAACTTCTGTGTCTAGATGATTTGGACCTTTCACCTATGCTTCAACATTTTTCTTGCTGTATCTGACAAACATTGATTTTTAGCTAAGTAGTAGACATGCTGGATTTGAGGAAATATTTTGGCTTGGACCTTCATTTATTTCTTGGATTTATTTTTTTGCATGTGAATAGAAAGCATATCCTCTTCATGTCTGCCAGTAAAATAGGGGAAATATAGCTAAACTATGAGAGAGAATCATCATTAGGAGATAAACTTTTAAACATGTTGTGTGATTTCTTACACCTACTTAGTTTGATTTTTCATACACAGGCACATAAGTCTGCCAGACAGGCAGCTGGTATTAGGAATTGTTTGTGTGGAAATACAAATAGATTCTGTTCAGTTCATTCTGCATGCTTATTTTCCTTTGATCCTCTACTATATATTATTTTATGTCAGTCACCACTCCAGTTGCTTTGGCTACAACTGTTGTAGGAGTTTCATGTGTGTTTATTATTTAAGTTTCTATAACTTGTATGAGAAAAACATAAAATGAAAAAATGAGCTGTAAGATGGAAGGCAAAATGAGCAACATTTAGTGCAGCTCTTAAAGCAAAATATTTAAAAGTTAATGAATAAAGATACATTAGAAGAGATGCTAGTACCAAAATCGCTACAAAGGATAGGAAATTCTGTATGTGTTTGGGCATTAAAAAGCCAATGTGATCTAGAGAACCAGCAGATAAAACACTGATCCTGAATCAGATCCCATCAAAGCACAGCTGTGATTGAGGAGACATTATTATGTCTGAGAATAGAGGCTTAAATAAAAAGAAGACTAAGACAACTTGGACTATTTGACTTCTCCCTTATTTGGGGATAATTCTGGTCCCCCTGTTGCAGCAAGAACAAAGGCAATGACAGACACACGGAAGGAAGAAGAGCACCAAGATAAAGCTTAGGAAGAAAAAATTACCATTGGAAAGGCTGTAATTTAAGACTTATTTTTATATCACCCCACTAAATGTATGTCTTGAGGACTGAGTTTCAGAGATGAGAGAGGAACTGCAGTGACACTGCAGCATGTGGGAAAGAACAGTCTCTATTTCTGATTAGCATCTCAACGTCCCACTGTCCCACTTTATTGTTGTGTCTCCAAACAAGTGAGTCACAGAACAATCTCTGATGAGAACATTACTTTATTGGAAAACTTGCTCCTTTCTTCCCACTCTGCATCCTTTCCTCTGTCCTCCTCCATCAGTCTTTGATTTTTCAGTTACAAAAAACTCAATTTTTAAAATTTATAGTATTTAACTGCAACTTGCAAGGAAGAAAAAAATATTACCAAATGGATAAAAAAGCAGATATCTTATTCAAGTTTTATTATCTGCAACCTTGCGCTAGAATGAAGGCTGAAAGAAGGGGAAAGCTTTGTTATTAAAAAAAATTATTTTTGTTACTCCTCTGCTTTCCACCTGGGACACATGCATGATGCAGAGTGTATACACACACACTGTGGGAGGTGACAGCAATCATTATTTTGTTCTTAAAGTCAGCTGTATAAAAATCATGAAATATTTGTAAGTAATACATTTGGGCTCCAAGGCATATTTCTTAATCTAGAGAGAATCAAATGCCAATTAAATGGAAGTGCAGATATTTCTTTGTTTCTCAACTCTTTAATGGTTAGAAAATTTGTTGCTGCCCTCCCTGGCTTAAAGATTACATCAAGAATGAAAAAACTCACAGTGTTACCATGACCTTTATCACTCATACTCTTTTATACACTGACTCTTTTTATCAATATTTTATCCAGGCAAAGATAAATCTCTTAATTAACCTGTGATACATCAACTTAAATGCATATAAAAAGGAAAAAAAAAAGACAGTGAAAAATCCAAAATGTTCAGTAATGTTGATTTTTAATATGATATCACATAATGTGATTATTCATTATTGCTAAATAGCTATTATTAACATACAAAATGGCTTTAAGACAAATAGATATTTTTTAATAACAAAATTGATGAAAATTCAAATTTCCAGCATTTTGATTCTCATTTTCAAGTCTCCATTCTAAAAATACTTATCTATATAAAACCTTCTCAGCAGCAATTAAAACCAGATTTGGTCACAAATCTGGAACAACATCACATGAGATGCTACGAAGAAAATCAACCCTATCCCAGAGAAAGCCAGTACATATGTACAGATTTTCTTTATAATTTTGTGCTCTAATATATCTCTGCTTATAATCTATCAGGATTTCAGTTTGCCTTTCCCTAGTGGCAGTCATCCCAATACTCTCTTCACTTTACAGAGCCCTGCTCTGAGGAGGCATACTGAGGACCATAGTACAGAAGACAAAGCTAGAGAATGTTAATGTTGCAGCAAGCCTCTCTATTTCTCTGAAGATCAAGAAAAGGAGTATCTAATCAAACAGTAGCTCTAATCCTTTTCCTGTAAAAACAGCAACTGGACTCTTCCTTTCACCCCAAGAGCAGCAATAGCAGTGCCAAGGACATGAGCATGTCTAAGGGTCAATGTGTGCCTCAGCTCACACACTCGGCATCTTACATGGCTTTTGTTACTTTGATTCATTTGGAGTTTTATTTGATAAACTTGATCAATGCAATACCGTTCTTAAATGCAAATTCACCTTTGGTTACCAAGGCAGTCTACTGGAGTGAAGAAGTTTGTGCTGCCCATAAGGGAAGTATCCTGCATGGGAGGCTCTGGAAAGTTCTGGATCTACAGCCACAAAGGGGACCTGGGTGGGCCTTGGGAGGAGTGTCCACTCTCTGAATTACAGCTGACCTGTCTCATGAATACCTTCTTTCATCTACCTTCTATTATTAGCATAATGGAGAAGCAAAGCAACAAAAAGGCAATTTCATGTATTTCTGTAAAGTGTTTTCCCCCAGGAAGTGGCTTGAAGAGTCTCATGAAAAATGTGTGTGCCCATGATGATTTGCTCACACCAAAACAACAAAACTCTTCACTCGGAGGGTGACTTTTCTATTTACTTGTTCTATTCCTGAAATATACTCAAATTTCATTTATTGGGTTTTCCATCTACATATAGACTGTGTGGCTCCCCTTTCACAATTTCATTTAGAGGTTTTTGGTTGGTGAGTACAGTAAATTATAGCGATACAGAGAGGGTGGATGCATTCCTATTCTTCAGGGGTCTAAAACAGCAAAGGCCAGCTCTGATTACAAAAGCTGCAGATACATCCAGACCTCCTGTTAAAGACACGGGAAATCATTCCAACAGGTCAAGAAGAATTTTTAATGAGATTGTCAAGTTGCTGCAAGATTGCAATTAAAAACAATGAGGGATCCTCACTTGTGAGTTCCTAATATCCCTGATTAGATTATTGTTGCTGATAATTCTTGAAACATTTAAGGATAAGTTCCTCAGGGTTGGATTGTTTTTTGTTGTTGTTGTTTTTCTTGCTGTGCATGTTTTTTTTAAGCTTTTTTACAACATGAAGTTATGTAGTAGAGTGATTGAAAGCAACACACAAGGAGGGAAGAGAAACAGAGAAATGGAGACTCATCTTATTACAGTATTTAAGCAAGATTGACTGTGACATATTTATGAAAATCAGTGAGTGATATAAATTCATACCAGTTTTGAAAACACTTTAGTCCTAAAACTACACACTTAGAAGTAGACTGTGTCCTTTGTTTTGCAGCAGAATTCTTCAATGCTTCTAACCAGGCAATCTTAGCCCAAACAACATAAGTATTCCTTCTGAATTCAATGTGACTGGTCTCCTACCGTGATGGTTTGTTCTAGCACATCTAGAACAAAGATTTAGGGAAGTGAATAATACTATGGCATATAGAAATAACAGATGGTATAGTAAAAGAAATATGGGAGAATCTATGCATAGCAGATTATTTTTTTAAGAACTTCCTATTCCTGACTTGTAATCTTACCACGTGACAACTACCTAATTTTTTTTTCTATTTCTGTGAGACAGAGTCATTCCAGTGCCCTATTGGAACACCAAGTGACTGTAGTGTAGAGTGTGGATTATTGATGCTTTCTGAATCTTTTCCAGAGCAAATGGATTTTTCTTAGAGTCTGTCTATCCTGCACATTGATCCAACATGCACGACAAAATGCATTTCGGAGGTATCAGGGCTTGGAAAATAGATATAAATAATAGCCTCCAAGGGATAGTGTCTCACTATATATTGAATATTATTGTTTCACTATCTATTGAATTCAATCCCTGCCCAATGAATTGGGAGCTATTAGGCATCGTTGTTTTAAATGAGACAGGATACTGGTACTGGTACTGCAAAGGTAATTGCTTTTACACCATAATTATTTTTTTTAATTTCCCAAAATATACCCTGAGATTTGCATATTTCTGTGTGATTTATAAAATACCCTACAAATATTTATGGTTCTGTTTGATTCAAAAAGTTGGATCTTAATATGCTTTTTATCTCCAAAGTGACTCTTCTCATTAAATAAAACATGTTTAAGAGAAAATATTTTGATTGCTATAGGGAGTTAGTATTAGGAATGGCCCCGCTCACAAAGGACAGCAGGTTTTCTGAGAACAGTTTCACATGTCTGAGTTTCGGAATGAGCTGCAAAGAACTGGAGATTTGTTTGGAACATCACCTTATTAAAAATTCTCCTCAACACTCTTTGTCTTCTGTGGCATCCCACTGTGGGCACTAAGCCAACACAGTGCAAATGCATCAACCTCAATGACAGTTTGTATTAAATATACTCTGATTTTGTTGCCTTCATATTTGCAAAGACTTGTTGCTTTTCTAGTCTTTGCATTAGATTTAATGTATTTATAACAGGACTCAGATACTTTAGCATATTTGAGGACCTTGTGGGAGAGGTGTTGATTAATAATAGGATTTCTTTTGTTCTGTAATCCCCCATGGATATTTTATTTATAACAAAACAACAGTCTACAGAACACACACAGTTGCACAGCCACATGTGTGATACTACAAAACATGAGATAGCCTTATAGAAAATATATCATTAGAGATACCAGATTTGAAAAGATGGTGACTAAAAGTTCTCAGGATGCTAGTTTACATTTCTCTTACAAAAAAAATAAAATTAAACAGGCTCTGTTGTTGAGAAGAGGCATAAGATGAGAGCTATATGTTTTCTCAGTTGATGACACTGGAAGAATTTTGAGATACAGATGCAAACTGGCAGTGGATCAATGGAGGAACAGTTTTCTGAACAAGCCAAACGGTATCCATTTTGATTTAATGCAGAATAGGGTGGAGGGAGTTCATGCATCTATTCTGCATTGGGATAACACACATAATACTTAACCCAAAGCAAGTTTACCCTTGAGAATGAATTATCTAATCACTGCTGCAAAATTTAGGGGGGTTTAATGTTTTTTCCCAAATGTATACTGAAGACAATGTGTGAGTTAAAGCCGAGTAATCTTGGTGAGAATACCCAAGGGATCTGTTGCCCCAGTTAACCAGCCTTGCAGCTGCCCTCTCTTGCAGGTAGTGCAAAAGTGGCACATTTCTGCTAAGCTAATAAGAAACCTCACCTCCATTTACAGACCTTCTTAAAAAATATATAGAAATGTTTATTCGGAATTCAGCAAAGTCATGGTGGAGGCTTTTGCTCTTCTGACTGTATTTGGGTGATAGAGAAGATGAGGGGATATCAGTAGGTGTAGGCAACTAGCCCACTCCCTGTATGCCCAAGAGGTTGGTGGCTTTGGGGTGCCAGCGCTGGAGTCCATGAGGTGCCTACATGATGAGTCTGGTAAATGAATCTGTCTGCAAGTGCACAAATTTATTATACTAGGCTCCATCTTATTTAATTTGTGAAATCCTACTGAATCACAAACCCAGACAGCGTGACAAAATTCATAGCACTACATTCATTTCTGTTATTTTTATTGTTTTTTATTATGACTGATTGCTACTTTCTGCATGACTGTAGCCATATATGAAGATATATGAAGTTTCTTTCACTCATGAATACCTCTCCATTGTGTATTGGCTCATTGCAAGCAAAACAACTGTAAAAAAAACATTATTCCTAGGCATAGGAGATCGATTTAGCAAAGATCTATCTGGAAAGAAGATCCATGTGTGATATTTTTGTCAGTTAACAAACATGAGATCGGATGGATTTCCAATAGCATGGAGTTAAGTAGGAGACATTTTGTGACAGCGATGGATAGTATAATGCTTGTATTTATCTTCTTGCTACTATTTCTCATTTTCCTCCCCTTGATTCATTATTTCAAATGTCCCTTTATGTGCAATGTACTAGTCATGCAAATAAAGACCACAAGTTTCAGTATTTTTTACTATGGATATTAAAACACAGCTTATTTTAATTGTCAGAAAACTTCCAGCTGTTATAAGCCTAGACACATCTTTATCTAGTCTTTGCAGTCCTCTTTGATTGTTTAATCATGCAGTTTGAACTCTCTGGTTTCACCATTGCATATCTACTTGCTTTGTTTCTTGACTGAATTAAAGGTCTTTCCCCCCTAGAGGGGTACTCTGAAAATTAAGTTTAGTAAACATATCTGTTAGGTACAAATGTAATTTGATCATTAGTTATGAAAACTTCAAACCTTTAGTGGGTTTGTGTGCTCAGAAATGAACCTCTGAAATAGTAAGAGACTGACAAGTATCATGAAAGGAGAGCTTCAGTTAAAAAGAAAAACAGTCTTGTTCCTCTCTCAATATTTAATTTAATGCATGAAGTGGAAAGAAAGTTACAGGTGAATCAATTGAATATTCTCACTCAGTTCAGGGCAGTGAAACCAGCTCTGAAAAAAATTTCTGATTTTTTAAATTTTTAAATGGCATTAAGTCAGATACTATTTTCTTTTTATTCATATAAAAGAGAAGATACAGTAAGACCACAAAGGTCAAGTTTTAAAAAAATTATCAATGGACTATTGCTTACACTACAAAGATTTTTAAATGTTTTGCTGATTTGATGGAAAAAAGAATGTCAAGGTGGTGTGACCTAAGTGTAATTAAATGCATTCCAGATGCTCTTTCTCAGGACCCATTTTATTTATTTATGCTGTATTAAGACAAAGGGACTTGTATTAACTTTCCATTCATAATCTACTCACTATCTAATATATGATTTTCATAAAAATCTATTATACATATCAAAGTGAATATAATTGTTCTAACATTGAAAATGTTAGAACAATTGAACATTGAAAAATAGAGTGTGCTGAAGACCACACTATACCTTTTGGACATGATGTCTGGTTAGTGTTTATCAGTACAATATTTTTGAAAAGTAAAGCATTCATTCAATACCTTATTGTTCTGCAGTGGTTTTCATCTGCACTTAGTGGTGGAAAGGGGAAGCATTGCCAAGAGCTGTTAATAGTTTACATTTATAGGTAGCATAATGTGTTGCTGTGCATCCATACCAGTGCATGTACTCATTATGTGCTGTATACAGTCCTATCATTCTTTCTCACAACTATTATCTTCCTGCCTAACCATTATTCAGGAAATAATGGAAATCCTGCTGTTGAACCTGGGCAAAACAACAATCCTGTCCTTGCTCAGCAAGAGGTCCTATTGATTTCACTCAAATCACTTACAGGTCATGATGCCACTCAGCATGCATCAGCATGATAGGATAAAGCCACAGGTAAGGGAGCATAATGAAGTGCAGAAAACAATTTATGCCCTCAGGCTCTGTAGATACCATATCCTTTCCTATTCTGGATATCCAGCATTTCACAGTGAAAAGTGCAAATTCCACATATTTTCACTGTGAAATATATTTTCACTAGTAAAATTTATTAACAATTTTAATCAACGAAGTCCACAATGAGCAGTGGGAAAAATACTACCTGTTCTTACAGCAAGCTTAAGTCATATACACAAGACACAATGCTGTTGTCTATTGCGGTTAATCTTTATGTGTGTGCTTCTATCTTTCATTTATTCTGTATTTTGATTCTATTTGTGAAATGTATTCCTTGTTACTTATGGTATCATTCCCTTCTTGACACTATACACTCTCCTACCTCCAGCTCTTTGGCATCTTTTTTTTGCTTTCCAATTCTTCAAAGAATTCTTAATTCCCAATATTTTTGCTGTTATCTTTTTTCTGTTATTATTTCTTACTCCTGTTTCCTCTCTCTTTGTGCCTTTGTTTGATGAATAATTCTCCTACACCTTCTTAGACACCATTTCTTTTCTGATTCTTTACTCTGAGAAAAGAGTCTTTTTAATGATTACTTTTTCCATCTCCATTGCTGCACCTATAAATTTGTTGCAATTTCTCAGGTTGCATTAAGATTTATCTGCTTACCATTTCACTCCACTTCCAGCTGTCCACTTCTGTTCCCCCTCTCCCCATTTAATCTATTCTAGCTGTTTCTCATGGTCTATTTTATTCTGACTTATTTTTCACTTTCACTACTACTTTATTTCACTTGATCTTCTGTTGTCTTGCTCTGTTTCACAGAGGAACGTGAAAGGTGATCCTGTCATTAAAATGGCACAATAGAGGCATATGAGAATTGAATAATTCTGTCCCACCTCCATTCCATCCTGCTGTCTCTGATCAGAGCCTGAGAAGTGGGACAGAAAGGTGGGAATATATGAAATTATATTTTAAATTGTCATCATCAATGCGCTTCAGACTACATAGTTATTGCAGTCGATTGCTCCTCTAATATGGAAGCAGAACTCTATAACAAAGATATTTGAGCTGATAGGTTTTCCTGAAAACCTGGCCAAGACTAAAATTCAGGTCTAGCTGCTATGAGAACATGCACACACATAATATGACCCTTATTCTAAAGAATTTGAAATTAAAAGAAAAAAAATCACCTAAAACCCTAAACTAAAAGTCTGGAGAATAAAATAGACATATGAGTTGAATGACTATTTGCATTGTGTTCTTATCCACACTTTAGCTAGGAAGCTTATTCTTTCATGACTTTTCACTGTGAAAATTTGTGAAATGAATTTTATAATTTTCAAGAAGCCCATGTAAACTATACATCTGTGACTGAGTTTTGATGATTAAGCAGTTTGGATGAAAATAATAATGGTTTCAGAATTCTCCCTCCTTGGTAGAGAGGTTTTTGGTACAGTTTCTACAAAGATGATCAAGCTGAAGCAGACTGAGTTCATGCAAAACTGTATTGCCAGAACAACTGTGGAAAGGAAAGGAAAAAAAAAAGAAAGGAAAATTTTTCATTGAAAACTGGGGCTACTAATAGATACCTTATTCACCTGAGCAATTAAACTCGTGGAAGATGTCAGTGGTGACCACTGAGTATCCTAGTTCAGGAAAGAGAAGTGATCTAAAAGCCAGCTCCTTGCTCTCTTACACATCAGAAAAGTTTTGTCACTCCAGATGAAAATACGAGCCTTCTCTCTTAGCCCTGAGCCCACGTTTCAATACTGCTCGTGCATCATGAAGCCCTCTTGAAAATGTCAGCTGGGGAACTGAAATATCTGCTAAGGCTATAATCCTTGCATGCCACAGCTGCTGAAAGCCACCATTTGTGATAACTCACCAATTATTTTCCAGGTGCCATGGCAACAAAGTAGAAGAGCAGCCCACTCCTCTTTGAGCCAGCAGTTGCTGAAGGCATGATCCCCAGGCTTCCTTGGGGCTAGCCTGGGAGATCCAAGCAGAATGCAAATGTGTTGAAGCAAACTACACTCTAAGAAGCAGCAGGGAAAAGGATTACTATTTTCTATGACTTACACATCCAAAGCTTTACTTTTGCATAGAGTTCTTTGCTGAATATAGGCATAAATTGGTGCTCTGGCCATATATATGTTACTGTGTTTACCTTTTGCTGCAAGAACACAAAGTGCTCTATCATGTGTTATTTTGTAGCATGTTCAATTTCCACAGATGTATCAATCAAATTTCTTACAGAATTATTTAATTACCCAGGAAAAAATGCCTGCTTAGGAAATTTATTTGTGCATCAAGAATGCATTGGTGTATGAGCTAAAGCTGCTTTAATTTGTTAACGAAAGGTGATTTATTGTGTTTTGGCTTGGTTTTATCTCTGGATTCTCCCTTGCACCAACAAGTGTAGTCAAAACATAAATCATTTTTCAGAAATACAGATTTGCTATGAGCAGGATTTGTTTATTTGTCTCTCCTGATTGTCTACCACTGGCTGCAGAATCTCCCCGGGCTGGCTCTGGCTTGAGCTTGGGAATTGTTTGCAACTAAAAAATAAAAAAAAGGTCACAACTTCTGGGAAAGCTGGAAAAGTAAATCCAGTAACAAATCACGTAGCAAATCAAATGCATGAGTCTTTCTCTTCTTGAGGCGTAATGTAAACTTTGATTCTGAAGTACAAAATACACCAAATTTATATGTTTATTAATTATTGGCAAAAATGACACGATGTTATGCAGGCAGGCTGGCGCACAAGTTTGATGAACTCTGGATTCAGCATGCTATTACCTTTAGCTGAGCAAAAGGCAAACTTATAAAGATGTTTCAAACAGCTCACCTACCTACAAGCTGTTTTATAGGAGTGAGGCTAACTTTGTAGCATGAAAATCTTTGGCTAGGGCAATACAATATTTCTGGAAAGAGCTCCAGAAACTAATTTTTCAGTTCAATAATGGAATTGATGGAAAATAAAAGTTAGTACCAGGCTGTGAATTGTCCTTCTGTCCTGCTCTCTGGTGAGATATACACCAGTCTCCATTAACATGTGCAATGTTAGTGCAATTTATGTCCTCAGGTGGATTAATTTCCTCTTCCTTTCTCCTTCATGAGGCTAAATAATTTTAATTTAGTTCTCATTGCTTTATAGCCAAAATATTAATGCACAATAACAGTCTATAATTTATGAAAGATTACTAAATATTGCAAGAAATTTGAGCTTAATTTTTTTAGGAGACCCTGTGTAGATTAGAGTCTTTGAACTCTGACGTTTTCCTCTGACCTTTAATAAATATGATTTTCTGGTGTTCAGTGACATTCTTTATTCTTCAGGTGGTGGTTTCTGACCAGTTAAATAGGTAGTCTGCTGCCTGCTTGACATCACTATTGCTGATGTTTTGCTCCCACATCAAAGAAGCATTCTCCCTGGCTGGAGCGTTGTGTTGGCAGGACATGGATGTAAACACCTGAAAGTTCTCACAACTTCTAAGTACAGTAGGACTGGTGAAACCAGCACAGAATTAATAAACAGAAACAAAACCAGTTAAGGTAAAAAGGTACTAGACGATAAACACCCAATTGTTGATTTAGTTTCCTTATGTCTGAATACAAGTGATTGACAAAAGTCAGTTATGGTTTGGCTTTTTTTTTGGTTGGTTTTTCCTTTTTTATCCCCTACCTTTATTATATAGGGTGATTGGAAACTCTAATGAAAGAAAATTATTATAGGTAAGATTATCTTGCTGGGTTTTGTCAACCATTTGGAATGTAAGAGGAGTCTTGTGGTTCACTGAGTAACCCGCTGTGTGTTCAGACATCCCCTGGTAGCACTTGAAATATTCCACATTGTGACCAGGGAGGGATGTCTACTTTCAGATATGTATTCTGGTAATTTTAAAATAGTGTAAAATCTCTTTTGTTTCCTTCTTTTGCCCCAAACCCTTTCCAGTATACTTCCCTATTTAACTTGGGAACACAAATAGCTGTGGTGGGTTTTGGAGGTAGACAGGATAGTGCCAGAAATATGATCTAATTATGGGCATTTCAGCTAGAGTACTCAGCCCTGGATGAAAGCACATTTTAAATCGTTCATGCAATAGTTCAATCTAGTTTGCATGATCAAGAGTCCCTGAGCAGGCTGAAAATTGCAGCCTGCAAGATGTAGTGTCTGAGAAAATGCCACTTCTATTGCTTAGTACATAATTATTTCAGTGCTCTGAGGTCTTTTTCAAAAAGAGAAAAGGGATTTGCTAAGGCTATTTTCTCAGCTTGCATGTTTAATCAAACTCTGAATTCTAGAAATTTTAATTTGCTCAATAAAAAATCTGTCAACTTCTTGATTTTGGACCTTTCTGGATCTATGATATGTGTTCCTTCAGGATAAGGTTTTTGCAACACATCTGCCTCCCCATATATACTTTTGCATCCCAAACTTTGTTACCTTTCTATGCTCAGAAGGTATTACACAAGGATTCACTTACACAAAAGCAAGTTTTCATTCATCTATTACTCATCATTATATGCTATCAGTCTATCCCAAAAGAAATACTGCTTGGCACCTCAATATTAGAAAAAAAAAAGATTTTAAGGAAATATTTGCAAGGTACTCCAATATACTGATAATATGTTCAGTGATACACCTACCTGATTTCTGCAAATCAAGAATAGCTCACTGTCCCTCATAAGAAAAATCTGTACAAAATTTTTATATTTTAGCTGCGAATTTTTAATTTTCGTATTGTTTATAAGTCTTAATTTTCCTACATTCTTTGTTTTCTTTTTGAAGACCTTATTTTTAGAGGCAAGAATTCCATTTTGAAATCTAGGGAATCAAAATCAAAACAAAATATTAAACATATGGTTCTAAAGTCATGGTTGTGATTTGAATGGAAATGCAATATCTGAAAATGTGAAATCTGAATGTTTTGGAATGCATTCTGTTTTTGTGGGTTTTGTTTGGGTTTTTTTTAAATGCAAGGAAAGAAGTAAATTCAGGTTGAATGTCTTATATAATTTGACATAAACCTTCTTCTTAGTTCATTGCCACAGGCACTGCACTGGTCTTTTTACTCAGTTTTTCCCACTGGGAAAAAAAATCCCTGTTTCATTGCAGAAGGCACTGGAGGCAGGTGACAAGTTACAGCTCAACTGAAAGGCAGAATTTGGCAAATGCAGCAAGGACTACTGCAGCTCACAGCAGACCTGGCAAGGTGAAGTTTATAGCAGCATCCTCTGCCCTTTGCCCAAAGGCTTGTACTGAGGATTTGAAAGCATTACAATGTCACACCAGCAGTGAATTTCCCAGTGTCTGCATTAAGATACAATATGATTTTTGAAAATTTCAAGTCCTATTTGCTGTTAAAAACAAGTTTGGCACATGTGCATTAACCAGAGCAAGGACTTGAATTTTGGTTTCCTTTGTTGATGATAAGTGCTGCAACTGGTAGATTACAGTAAATCACACTTTCTTCATTTAGACCAATGAATATTTAGTTTATTGATATAAAGGAAATAATCCTTAATAAAAGAAATTAAGAGATAAAACTTCTATCAAAATAATCCTGTGTCTATCTAATGAATGGAATGATTAATTTCATAACAGATATGATGAGGTTTCCAGGTCTTCTTGAGCCTCCTTTTCTCAGACTCAACTGCCCCAGTTTCCTCTCCCACTACTCCTAAAACTTGTGCTCCAGACCCTTTTCCAGCTTTGTTGTCCTTCTTTGGACTCATGTTTGATATATGTGTCTAGAGACACATAAATGCTGGCCTGCTTGCAGAAATTTTTATATTATCTTGGATGAAAAGTTTTCTGCCAGACTATATCTGACCAGGTCGAATTGTAAAATAGGTGTAGTGACTGATTCTGCTGCTTGTATTTTACCAGAGCTTATATTTTATAATATTTGACATAACTTTTTGCATAAATTTTCTTCACTTCTCTGGAGAACAATATATTAGATTTACCACATCTGAAAACTGTGCTCTGTATTTTAAAATTGAGAGCTTTTTTGTACTTTGTACTGCATGTCCATAATATGTCTATATTTTAAATCATTAGTATCAAGCAAAATATCATAAATGTAAATTTGAAAATTTTTCAGATCACAAGTATTATCACTAGGCATGTAGACAATTGAGTAGTCTGGATCCTTGGGTGTAAGGAGACCTTCATCACCAATCAACCCTCATGGTAGTGAGGCAGTCATTTCTGGGGTGGAAAACCAGCCAGTTTAGAGATCCTAGCAACAATGGAGAAACTCTCCACAAAGGCATAGTAAATATAGAAAATGCCACAGTATTTTCACACAGTAATTGAGAGATAAATAGTCTTTAGCATGGCACATGGAAATTCACAAACAACACAGTGCATCCTGCTCAATTATTCTATAAAAGAGAAAAAACTCACTGTACATTCAGGCAGCTAAAAAGAAAAAAAAAACTCCATGTATGATATTTAAACTTCATTAGCTCAATGTCACTAGTTGGAATTTGAACCATTACTTCTGAATAACAGAGAAAGGAAAAAGCATAGTTTGGGTGGGTTTGTTGGTTTTTTTTTGTTGTTTTTTTGTTTTTTTTTTCATGAAGGAAATTATGATACTAAAAAAAGGTAAAAATGGCTTACCTGTAAAAAGTGCCTCTCTCATGTTTCTTTCATCCAAATTAGCCATGACAGGGTCAGGGTATAGATGCCGAATGAGGCTTATAGGTAGTTCCTGATGCTTCCTTAACCTTCATTCAGAGTTAGATATACAGTTAAGGGAGGGGAGGGAAATAAATGAAATAAAGTAGGAAAAAGGTCACCATATAACATGTAGATTTATAAAGTTGGTGTGGCGTATTTAAGTAATTTCCAGATGTGGTTGTCTTAAATTCATTTCACATGCAATATAGTATTTCCATAATGGCTGTATGGGGCATTATATTTTCATTGTTCTATGTTAACCTTAGAATTCATTGTTATTGGTACCTTAGTATTATGACAGTTAATGTCTATAAAGTCTCCAGCTGGTTTTGAAACTCAGTTCATCAGATGTTAAACATTATAAAACAGTACTGGTCTGTTCCCACCTTAAAGTCCAACACTCTTCTTTAGGCATATGAGGAAATAGGTAATTTTATTCTTGTTTCTTGTTAAGCACAATAGAAATTCTCTTTTACATTCAACAGTTTATTTTTGTAATGATCACTTCATTCCTCTGATGATGGCAGTTTTTACAACAGGAAAAATCAGTGAGTGGGATCCAGCTCACCGAATATTGGTCCAGATTTTCTGTCATGGTCCATTGCTGGATAATTTATTTTTGATTTTGCAGTTCAAAGATTATGGTTGGTAGTTCCCTAGAGCTGCTGCATATTCAAGACTCTTTTTCTAATTCAAAGATAAATTCTATTCAAATACATCTCCTCATGCATCTTTGTCCTATCTAGGAACAAAGACTAGTGGACTCTGGATTTCAGAAACCTTGGAGTGAATTAGGACCCTGGATTTTAGAAACCTTGGAGTGAATTAGGCAGGCCAGCAATAGCTCATCTTCCTCCGAAAACTGAAATGCAGATGTTTCTAGTACATGAAACTGAAGTTTGTTTTTTGACCAATTTTTTCAGAAAAAGATCTATATCACCAAGATCTCACATTTCAATTAGAAACTAAAAGTTTATACAATTTTAGCAATGAACTTCTTGCGCACAAAGTTAATGAGACATTAAGCTCCCTGCCTCCTTAGCAAACATGACAAATACCTACCATCAAATGAATATTTATTCACGTTTTTTGAGTAAATATTTATTCCAGTTACTGAAATAAGTTTTTTAGTTAACTAGGAAGATATTTCAAACCTTTCACTATATATTGTATTTTTGTATTAATACTGGATAAATTTGAAATAAGAAATACAAAAACTCTCTTCCTGGATTTTGATGGAGGAAGCCAAAAGATACAAATTAGCAGGAGCCAACCTGCTAAATGGTGACTAATGACAACACTCTCACCTCCCTTCAGCAAGGTC
>VZTB01018367.1:383349-479508 GCA_013397245.1 Thryothorus ludovicianus
AATCCTAAAAATCCCTCAGGTTTCAGCTGAATAAAATTCTTCAGAATATTTTTTTAATGGCCTTTTGATCTAGGGCATCTCTGCAAAAACTCTACAGAAAGATTTAAAGACTTTTGGTATGTAGGTAGAGGTGCAGGTTTTGCCAGTCTCTATGTACACAAAGTAAGATATACAGAAGAGGATAAATTTTGCTTTGAGGTTTATTACATCCCCTAATGGCAGCAGGCAGCAAAAAAGACAATGAAACTTAATTTTATTTTTAAAATATAGCAAATCAGTTTGGAGAGAAGTGGGGAATTTTGGAAGCAATATTTTGCAGTATGGTCCAATAAACTGCAGTAGGAATCCAGCGTGTTTTAGCTTTTACCCTGCGCAAGGCTCCTCCAAGTACACTTCTATCAAGCTTGACAAAAAACTAGGTTATGTAGACTCTTGTGTTTCCAAAATTATGCTTTGTAGAATGAATTTGCCCACATGGTTTTAGAAGACAATAATTTTCTCAAGTAATTCTTTCTCTGTAAACATCTGTAGGAGGAGCATGCTGACATCAATAATTTAATCTCTCACATACTTTCTAGTAGCCTGTAGAGTCTACTTACACAGTACACCATGAAATCAAGTTACCACTAGAAACAAAAGGAAAAACTGTCTGAGGCATTATTACAGGAAAGAGAGAGATATCACATCACATTTTTGCCTCTCTGAACCTGGACTTCATCACAGTATAGAGGGGTTGTATTTTCTTACATCTGTGTGTGGTTGTAACTAGTGCAATATCTGCATATTACAGGTGCCTATAAATCAGATTCTAGAACTGAATACAACTTCTATAGTAATGAAAAAATCACGTTGTCAGAGCCTGAGATGAGAAATATCAGTTACTATAAGGATTGTTTAAAATGCTTTTAAAGTCATTTTATACATCTATTAGTGTATTGAAGAGGAGAAAGAAACAATTATACAAAGTAGTTTATGAATTTTATCAATGGCCTAGAAATGTAACAAGCGATGAAAAAAATCCCTTACACCCTTTCATTCTCTGTAGTATTCTGCAACTTTTCAACAGTTAAAGAACTAGTCAAAATAAGTAGGAAGAATAAAGAGTACACAACAGAAACCATCAGAAGAAGAGAAAGAAAATTTTAAAAAGATAAAAAGCAAAACAAGAGAAGAAAGCACAACATTTATTTGTTTTTTTTTCAAACTCAAAGTGTGTGAACAGTCTTCCTACAGGAAAAATTGCATGGGAAATCTGAATATCCTCCAGAAGTTAATAACTTTCTTTATTATCCAATATCTCAAGAATGATTTTACATAAATAACTCGATATAATTCCTTTTGCCATTTTATCTCATTACATGTCTTTGTAATTTTTTGTTGTGGCATCAACCTAGACTACAGGAAGCACACTAGGATCGCATCCCAATAAATTATTGGAATAGATTTCGTAACATTCTGAATCTCTGTAAATTAATTTACATTATTTGATAATCAAAGATAAATCTTTACAAAAACATGTACCTGTAGGGTTTTTGTTGTTTTGTTTGTTTTTATTTTTTGAAAACAGAACTAAGTAATATCCTAAAAAAATTTTTAGAAGACGAATCAGCCCTTGCTGAAAGGGCCTGAGAAAATTGAGCTACAGAAGGGAAAAATCCACAGGTAAATAAAAACAGATTACTAGCAAGGAAACTAACAGGTGACTATTCTTCAATGCTCTTTTCAGGCCTTCTTTTGCTTGGCTTCCCCGGACAGAAAAGTGAGAATCTGTGCATACACTGATAAAGACAGAAAGAGGCTGCCTTTACACAGGAGTAAGAAAACCTTATCAAATTTCTGTAACTGAAGTCAAAGAAAGTCCATATATTTTGAAGTGCAGTGAAAAGATAATGAATGTTATCATTTTTATTTGCCTTTAATTGTATACCATTATAAAAAAACCCAAACAGGTAACACTTTTATCTGCATTTTTAAAATATGTGTTCAAACTGAATGAAATGTAAAATGCTGGAATAAGTTCTCAGGGCAGGGGAGGACAGCAGTTATTTCTGGGCAGTGGATTTGTGTATGTTCAAGGGAGTATGGATCCATATATTGACTGTATTCTCTTTAACTCTTCTTCTACAATGGCAGACTTGTGACTGAGGCAATAGGCAAATATTTGATCATATATCCAGAAAATTCCACAGATTTTGAAGGTCTCCCTCAGTGACCCTCTTTGTAACTTCCATATAAAAGTGATAAATAGGAGATAAAATATTAAAAATGTTTTCTCAAATCAAACAGCAATGATCTTTACCCAATTTCAGACACCATGATTGTTTTCCATGAGAATCACAGACATATGACTGAGAAATGGAAGGGGACTGGGCAGAGCCACCTGCCTGCCAGACTGGCCTGTCTGGGTTCTGGGGAGGTTGGCTCTGCTCTCAGGAGCCTGAGATTAAGCACTTCACTTCTGCTGGCTGGATTTGAAATGTGCAGCTGTGCAGCAAGCAAGAGCTGTGCTCATCTCTGCCTGATGCAGGGGTGTGTTCAGAACCAGTATTGACTGGCTGATTTAACCAGATCTGACTCAGGCATTTAATGTATTGCATTTCACTAAACTTTCATTTTGGCAGGAGTTTTGCTCATGAAGTTTAGAACAACTTTTTGTATGGGGTCATTCACTTTGCAATGACAAAGTTTAAAATCTTTTCCCATGGCAGCACAAGTAGAATTTCTCTACGTGCTACCAAGTTCATGTGTTTGTTTCCAGATGAGAAAATGAAACTAGTAAACCAATTAGTCATTGTTAATGAATTCTATGGTAATAAAAAGCATAGCAATTGTAAAAGTTTGGCTTCACTTGATGTCTTTGAACTTTATTGAATCTCTCTTATCTTTTCAAAAGAACAGTCTGATTCTTGGATTCAAATTGTTCTTTAACACAGACTTCTTAATATCCTGCTGTTTTGAAAACATACTTTATCAGCGACGTTATTGACTTGTAGATCCACATAACTGAAAATCAATCTGAATACATATCTTAGTCTTCAACAACCAAAAATGGTGAAAAAACAAATTCCTAACTCAGTTTTCCAGTTTTTCCATAGAGCTCAATAAAGAGCTGTGGAAAACCCCAAATCTCCATGTTTATTACTTATCTTAATTAATAAGAGGAGGAGCTGAAAAAGAAATGGTTTAAAAAAGCTTAAACGAAATCAGTGCATTAGAAAGCAGTGTTGAGAACCTATAACAAAAAAACTCTATTTTTAACATTCATATTCTGGCTTAAATGTGATGCTGCTCTGTAGACAATTCTATTGTTTGTTATATAAATTTAGAGCAGAGGAAAATTACTTTTCTTGAGATGTCTTCCTAAACCTCTAAGAAAAAAAAAAAGGTATGAGATGGTAAATGATCCTGTCTTACTCATCTTAGTGGAAAGTTCATTTTTAATCCAATTTTTGTCTGTTTTAAAATAGATGGGACTACGGGCAGTAGTGAGATGAGTAAGAAATTAAACTTAGATTAACAATAGTAGGATTGCATTTTTTTTTTCCTATATTTACAACCTCTTTGCTGTGAAGTTACTTAAGCTTTTTGTTGTGTCACATTTTCCCTAGCTGAAAGACTTTCACACCATCTACAGTGATCTTTTCTAGGATTCTCCCTCTGGTTTTGTCCTATAGTTGAACTGGGTTGGAGACTTTTCTTTCTGAGCTGCTTGGAAACTCTCTGGTGCATTACCAGCTCCCACAGTGAAGCAAACTTGATCTTAACATCTTCTGAGGCTCTAAAGGGGGCTCACCAATACACAGGCATGGCTACAGATATGCCTTTCATTTTTCAGCATGGGTGAGATACTTCAAGCGAATTATGAGTTTCATCAGAGATCACCTGCTTTTCATCTATGGAAGATTAAGTCTGTTGCTTTGCTGACTAGGATTAAAACCAGAAATTTGTATGAAAGACTAGTCAGAGTACAGAAGCTACACTAATTAATCCATGTTTCTGCTTTTATTTTGCTAGCATTTTGGACATTTGTATATATCAATAAAAGTGGCAAGTTTATTTTACACACATGAATTATACCATGCCATTTTACAATAAGACTGTATAACAGCCCTAACCGTCTTTGATAGTAAAGCAAAATTGCCTGTTGATGTGGTCATTTGGAGCAACTAAAATTTATTGGACAATTCCAACAGACAGCAGTATTTAACTGTCTAAAGAAAATTCTGGCAAGGATGTTTGCTCCTAGATAGCTTAACTGTCTAACAGTAAAAGTTTATGGTTTTTGAAGAAAATCTAAAAATGAGAACAGATCTGGAACTTCCACAAAAGGAAAAAAAGACATTTAAGAAATAATTCTTGTAAAGAATGTGTGTAAGATCGCTAAATGCAAGATGTGTAGTGTGTCAAAATTGTGACTGATACATAGTGACATTTTAAATGCCTCCCCTCCCCCACTCCCCTTTTCCTCATACTCTTCTCCTGTACGATGGATGTTAAGTCTAAGAAGAGAGCCCAAGAAGCAGAAAAATTATTCCTGGCAAATGATTGTAACTTAAAGGTCAAGTGGTATCAAGATCAACAGAAAAAACAAAAAGGCAAAAAGAATAAAAAATTAGAAGAGATAGTATAAAGTTCTGGAAGCTGAGGGGTAAACATGCAGAAAGAATGACTTAAAGATAAACACTAAACATATGCATAAGTTCAGCTTTCTTTCAGTGGAGATAAAGAGAAAGGATGGTAGATGGGAACAAGAGGAAAAAATCCAAGCTGACCCACAGCTGAGCTGGAAGCAGAAATCAAAGGCTAAGTCTGCACTGCAAGGGAAAAGCAAACATGAGGTGCACCATATGTTCAAGATGTCCACTTCCTTTGTAACACCTGTATGTTCTGTCCTGCTGTCAAGCAAATAAATAGATTTTCTTTGGGTAAGCCATACCCAGTCGTGCCAGTTCTTTGTCCTGCTCCAACCTCTTAATTTATCAATTGATTGAATACAATTTGTTTAAAATATAAGCAAAAGAAAAGGAAGTAACAAAATGTTGACATTTCATGGCAGCCTGCTCATTTGGCTACACCAGAACAATAAAGCCCATCCATGCACTGCAGAAGAGAATCATGAGCTCCCAGCTGTCCCAATTGAGACACTTTACAGTATTTATCTCTTTAATATTTTCTATATGACTCTCATGACAAAAAAAAAAAAAAGAAAAAAAAAAAAAGAGAGAGAAAAAAAGGTTTGCATCAGGCATCCAAACAGTTTTTGTATGATTTAGGATTATGGTCCTGTATAAAACAAAACACACAGTGTGTTTTAAGCAAGATGAGGCGTTAGGTGAATTCTGCTTTGTGTCATTCTACTTGACCTGTGGGTGATGCACACTGGAGTCTGGGCAGCAGCCTGAGACAGGGAGCATGCATGTTGCAGAGTGCTGTTTCACACAGAACTCCCATCAGCCAGTGCCTAGCAGCAATTTGGGTATCAAGATATGGGGTTTTCACATAATTCTCCCTTGCCTGCTGCCAGGCATAAACCCAAGTGTGACACAACAGAGTTCTCACTGTCATTGCTGAAAAGTACTGATATGAAAACTAATTAACTGGCTGCATTTTGAAACAGTACATATTTGTTTGGGTTAGAAATTTTAATTGTTCTAGCCTGTATCTTATAGGTGTGGTAAGAAATGTTAGAAAAATGTGTTTCTTCATTGTCTTGCTAACAGCTCTGTTAGATTCAAATGGAAACTTAAAAAAAACCCCAACAACCCTGTTATCTTTTGTCAGTCAGCAGTTCATCACCTCCCTGTTTGTTTCTGTACATGTTATTTCAATATCTCTTACCAAAATGCAAATATGCAGTTACTTCATCTACACTCCAGGCAAGATCATCTTTTCACATTCTAGCCACTCTAAACAGATTATAGTTGGCTTCAAGATTTTAGAAATCTTTTCTAACCTAGATGATTCTGTGATTCTCACAGGGTTCAAGGCCATAATTTACAGTGATAGGACATGCAGGAGTTTTGCATATGTATACATATATATCATATAGTTTATTTAATAGCTACTTAGGGCCTAAAACTCTCCATTTTTATGACAGAGGTGTTTGAGTCTGTGAAAAACTGCTTTGTCTTTATGATTTCTTTCAGCAGTTTTCACAAAAGTGACCACAAAGTAAGCACCAGCCCTCACAAACCTAGAAGCTGACAAAGCAATGAGGTAGCCAACTTTATCACCAAAGTGATCCTAACAGGCAGAGGGCTCTTTCCCTCTGAGGGCTTGTCCTAAGTGGAAAATATTCGTGGTCTGAATATCAACTTGATGAAAAATGATGGCCAAGTAGACTTGGTTCTGTGAAGACTTTTATACCTTTTTGGTATATTTATCAGACACCTTAGCAAGCAACAGTAGAGAAAGCACCAGTTACACCTGCAGTCGCCTGCTACATGTGTGTCTTCCTGACTCTCTGTCATGTTTTTTTCTACACAGCAAATCTACTGGCAATTAAGAGCAGCATGGAGTTCATTAATGATTAACAGATCTAGATTTATGATCTTTCAGAGGAAAACTTCAATTTCCTCCCAGCTTCCTCCCTCACACAGCATATTGACTTTAGAGGCAAGAGAAAGAGAAAACAGGGTTTTCATATGCATTTCTTATCATATTTGCATAAACTGTGTGAAGGTGAATGTGCTATAGTTTTCACAGTAACAAAAAGCCATTGCAGCAAAGTTTAGCTTCCTTTGCAGCTGGGCAAGAACCTGTTTTATCAGGAGCAATGACTAAAACCTACTCTTTTACTTAATGAAATACTATATGAAATATAAATGCATTCTCAGAAAAAGTAGTATTTCCAGATCAGCCTAACTCTGGCAAACATGAGCACGCATTAGGAATTACCATTTATATCCAATTCTTGCTTCTGTTTCTGCTCCTGGTGTGCCCAGGCTCTGGAGTGCTCAAGGCCAACAGAGACTGAAAGAGCCTGTGCTGTTGTGGCAGCTTTGCACCAAAGAGCTGCAGGTGGTCTGTTGCTTGCTCACTGTCATGGCAAAACAGTGCTTCCGAAGGGATGCTGTGATTCCGTACCTTCAAGCACAAACAAGGAATAGGAGGAAAACTAACATCTCTTTGAGACATGCCAGTGTTCTTCCTTAGGTACATTTACTTCTACTGTGCTTCTTCTAGGAGGCCAGAAGCATAGCATAGCCCAGATCAGATGTGTGTGGGTCAGTATTAATAAAAACCAGAAAAGCTTCATATGCCCATCAGATATTTTAGGACTGCCTGAGGTTTTTAAACTTAAACAAAACCCTTTTATGTAAACCTCTTACACAGATTCTCAACAAAAATTATCAGAACATTCATTTCACACAATTTTCCGTGTTTTGAAAGTCAAAATTTTACTTGAAAATATTTTTTACCTTAATAATGCAGTAGCCTAGAATCTTCAGCAGTTAGGAAAATACTTGAATACAGTTTTCTTCTGTACGTTATTTTCATTTTTTGACTTTACTCCCAGTAAAGCCATTTGAGCTATTGCCAGTCAAGTTCTAATTGCTAAGATCCATTTAGTCAGAGGAGTTTCTACTGAGATCTACTAGAAAATGAAAGGACAGTAGTCGTGTCTAAGAACAGCAACACGTCTTTCACTTCACTAGTAGCTTTGCAAAGTCTCTGTCTTTTGAGATCATTGCCCAAATAAAGGGGTAAAGGACTTAGAGACAAACTAACTTAATTTTACATCATTTTGGCAATTGTGGTTACATATTTACAGCCACATACGATAATGTGCAGGAAAAAACGGAAATTAGAAAAAGCTTTGTGGCATGTATCATTTAAGGGAGTACGGCATCGTATAATTTCTGTAGTGGTGAGATATGTTGGTGGTGCAACAGAAAAGAAAAAGTCAACTAGGATGTGCGAAGCATATGAGAAGAGAATAAACTTTACTACATCATTAGCATTTATCCCTTACTATACCACTGATATATACAAAATGGCTTTCCTGTTGCTCTTCCAAGTTAGGCATGTGAAACTAATTGGTTTCTGTAGCTGGTTGATTGGTTGGTGGTTTGGCTGGCAAAATTTCAACTCTCATCAGGTCAAAACCAAGGAAAAATCAACTTTTTGAAAATTCATAAGTATTTTATTTATTTTATTAAGTTTTATTAAAAGATAAGTTTACATTTAAATTGAAGGAATTTTGAATTTCATCAAAACATGAAAAGAAAATATTACAACACTAAAATGAATGATCAGGTAAAATTAAAATAACTAATTTTCCAAGTCATTGAATCTAACTTACATCAAAAAACTGTTTAGTTAAAATAATTTTCTTTAAACTCTTCAAAGGAAGAAATAATTTTTTAGGCACATTAAGATGCTTGACTCCTCAGTTCACATCTGTACATCTACTTTTCATGCTCAGGGACTGAAAACAGAGTTCAGAAAATCATTGTGTTTAACTGAATGTGAAATTTCTCTTTCTGTAAAAAATTCCCTCTATTTCTGGATAATAATATTATGAAAATAACAATGTTTGAAAAGAAATACTGTCTGTAAAAGCATGATGCTTGTATCAGATCTTTAAGGGTATTTTTATTTTGAAGATAACAAGATGATAAGGTGTCTTTCTTTCCTTGTATGGATGAGAAAACTGATTGGTCTCATCTTTATTCTTAATGCTTGGGAAACATGTCCTTACATGCACCAATTAAATAGAAGATACTATTGAGTTAGGAAGCACTAGGTTTTTTTATTTTTTCTATCTTTTCCATTTCTAAAGCAATATAGATAATTTATAAGAGAATTTCAGTGTTTTGGTGCCAGGTCCGAGGAGCTGCATGTTCCCTTAAATTCCCTATATAATTTGAACATTGCTGTGCTATTGCATGACCAAGCATGGCAGACAAAACACTGCCCACCAACAGGATCTCAAGAATTTTAGACTCATCATTAAAAGAAAAAAGCACATAAAAATTATGCTGACAAAAGTCAAGTGTCAATATTTAAGGGATTATATATTTTAGTTATTTTGCTGCCAAACAGCATTTTACTTGATATTTCTTGGTTTACAGTATGTGTGAGTCAGCTGTCATCAGGAACTCATGCAAATCTGCAAACAAAAGTAGACAATCTGCTAACAAAATAGAATGGATATGTAGATTGAAAATGATTTCTCTTTCATTTAAGGCCAAATTGGCTAAAGCCAGCCTCCAAAATAGGAGACACATCAGTCAACAATATCTCTCATCATCATTTATTAATTTAGGCCTTGATTATTCTATCAGAGTCAAGCTGGCAGTGCATCTATGGTTACACACGCAGTGTTCATAATAAATCACAGTGACTTGTCGTTTAGTTTAAACAGCTATTTACATAATAATTAATTTATATAACCTGAAATATTAACAATATTGACAGAACACTGCCAAATATTTTCCCGTAGAACTGTTTTTCCTTCTCTTATTGTTCTCTGGGGAATGAAGTCTCCAGGTCCTCTTGATTTTACTCTCTTCATAACAATGAAAACTCTTTTTGCTGCTTTATTAATGAAGACATCTTTTCACAACCTTGAACTTACTCTTCCAACCTCATTTTTCTGTAACACTCGCACCTTTCACAGAGTAAAATTCTTCCTAAGCAAAATGACAGAGCCTGACATGATCTTATCAAATCCATAGTTATTTCTCCTAAGGCAATGGCTACTTTACATATCATAGTTGCAGAATTTTCTCAACCTATCTTCACTCCTCATATTTTTATTTGGACAAGAAGTCATATCTTTGCAACTTTTGAATGCTCATCCCCGGGCTTTCTCACATGGAGATGTGAGAAGGTTGAACTCCAATCCCAAGTATTTTCACCTCTTCTAGAGGAGCCACCTCAGTAAGCCTGCATTTCCTACTCCCTCCCTTTGCAAGCCCTCATCTTTATGCTCTGTCCTTTTCTGAGGGAAAATGAATCTTTTCAGTGAATGCAATTGCCAAGGGCTGTTTAAGCAAGCCCAAGCGTGGGACACAGGACGTTACTTGCTTGGAGTTCTCTGTGGAGATGCTAGAAAAGGAGACTGGTAATGGGAAACCTGGCAAGGAATAGAAAGACAGAAGGTGGTGCAAAGCTGTTCAGGCTCTGGAAGGAGGGAATGAGTCTCCTGAGCAGCAGGCTTGCTTTCTGTCCTACTATGAGTCCCATCCACTTCACACTTCTTTTCACTCTTTGGAAGAAATCATTCATCTATCTCATGCTGAAACAATATTAAAAATTCTGCCCACTTCCTGCCTCACGATGGGCCACCAGCACCCTGCAGCTTGTGCTCTCTCTGAAAGACACATTTTGAGCTGCTGGAAACAGCTTTTTTCTGACTACTGCTAGGCAAAGGAAATGGTGCTAGTCTCTTAGTTTTTATTTGAGATACATGGGAAAAGAATTGAGATTATCTTGGACTATAACCCCTGAAAATTGGGATAAATTTGTTCTGGGATTAGGGAATGGTAGAAAAACACCCCTCTTTATTCTGGAGTTTAGAAGAGGATGGTTGCATAAGGTCTTCTCTCTTCACTTCCCTCTCTACTGAGCAGTAGAAACCATTCCCACAGAACATTTATTAATTTCTTGTAATTTTCCCTTTTGTCTCCCTGCTTGCCACAATTAGCTTTAGTTTTACAGATCAGGGAGAAAGCTAGCTGTTGTTGTATTTTATGTATTTAAGAATCCTCAAGTTATTTCTAGCGAGATCCCTAAGTTTAGATAATAACGTACTCTTAGAGCTCTTGGAGTTTGCAGAAAAGATGCTTCTTTGAGCCTAGAACAGCTGAAGGAGACTTAGGGCAGCTTGATATTCAATATCGAATATATGTTTAAAGTAAGAGTTCTCATAATATCTTGCAAAAGCAAGTAGAAATTCTCTGTGACAGGAAATTCAGTTACTGTTGATGCATGCAATATGGAGGTGTGTGACAATGGGTGTAGAAAGGGTTTGTTTGCTCTGTATATTGAATATAGACACTTTGTTATCTTTTTAAAGCCTTTTTTTCTTTTTCATTAATGTCTAAAACCCACCTGGAACATATGAATCTCAAGCTGAGTTGTAAAACATATAGAGAAAAATGATTTTTTGTATCTTTAAGGCAGATTCAGCAAACAGAAGGAAGGGCTCACATTAATTGAGGAAAATACACCCAATGATCATTTTGCAGTTAACCAACAAACTACTTTTCCAGTCTGCTGGTAATTTTTTGTAATGCAACACTATGATCATGAGGCCAGATATTCATACCTCCTTTCCAATGAAGAGCCATTCTTTTTATAAATATGTCCTCAGTCTGGCCTTCACGTGTCTGTAATAGATAATATTTATAAGATCTAGATGGTCTCTGGGAATATGAATTACAAGTCTAAAGTACAATTATATTGCATTAACTGGAGAGGTTAGAGATCTATTTCAGAAAAATTTCTCCAAATCACTAAATATTCCTTTAGAGATAAATATTTCCCCCTGAATCCAGAAAATTCACTGAGAAATGATGATTCAGAAGTTTCTCTCAACTTTTCAGAATTGAATTAATAAGGTGGTGAGCACTGTAACTGCTTGATTTCCTAACATCTCACTGTGCAGCATATATAAAGGCAGTAGTGGGAGGTAAGATATGAGTTATCCAGGCAGAGAAGTGAACTTGCTATCAAAGGACAGATTTAATTAACTGGGGAGATATACTGATTTTTGTAAGAAGACTATATTATAATCAGCATATACTACTGTTGATGATTTTGCCTCTTCAAATCATCATTTTCTAGCAGAAGACTATTTCCTTGAAAAATTTATGATTAGCAAATTAGGAAAAAAACAATTTCATTTGTTCCTTATGAAAGCTTAATAGCTTTGTAATTATAAAACTACTGCCAAGTATACCTTAAGCATGAATTTTTAAGAAGCTTGAAGTAGACAAAGGAACGTTACTTGAAAATGCAAACCTTGAACCAGTTTTTACCACCTTTTCCCTTGTGCTCTTTAAATTTAGCTTAAAGACAGCTTAATTATTTCTCTCTGAATCCGGAGGTAATATTGAATTAAAATTGCATGTCAAACTAATTTTGTGGAATTGAAATTGTAGAAGTATAAAAAAAGACCGACTGATTTCGGTTTTAACTATAGAGAGGCTATCCATTATTGTCCAAATTGAGGAATAATTAATTGAACTGCTTCCTCTGCTCAGCCAAAGCTCAAACACAAAGGAGAGTGGATGAAGGAGCAAACACTGAAAGTGTAGAAGCAAATGTTAACGCATTTTGAAAACAAATAGTGGTGCTACAAAGCCTTCACTATTAATGGCTGTGCCATGTACAATTTATTAAGAGGAGAGATTGCTGCTGTTAGATAAGGTGTTATGGAAGTGCAGACATACGTCTCTGTTAATGGGCTCTTTGTACAAGTCTGATGAGGAAATCAATGTGCCATGCTCAGAGTGAAGCCCTGGTACAGGGAGACACCATCAGAAAAAGGCACAGCAAAGGTGAAGCTGCTGGGGCATGGGGGGAAGGATTGGATGCTGGAGGATGCCTACCTAGGGGGCACAGCAAATTCCCAGATGAACGAAGGCTCTGGGTTAAAGCTCACATGTGGAGCTTGCACTGTGAAAAACTGCCCTTGGGGACCTACAAGTGACAAAAAAGGATGAAACAGTTTTATAGGGGTGTCCTGAGGCTGGAGGACCTCAGGAATGTGTTTGAGGTTCTACAGAAGGTACTGAAGGGCTGGAGTACCCTTCCCAAGAGCCTGTCCACTCCCCTGAGCCTGTTTGAAGTTGATACAATTCCAAAACCAGCAGAATCTCATCCTACCACTGTGGGGAGAGAAAAAGCTGGCATGCAGGAAGCAAGAGGGGACTGCAAAGAGATTGCAGGTGTTGCTGGGTGAGATTACTGCATGGCAGGAGCTGATCCTACTCTTCCATCCACGTTTGTCCTTCAGTGTGCTGAGAAGAAAAGCAGACTTGCCCTTTCCTTCTTTGTCTCCTCAGATACAGAGAAATCTCACAGCTTTCCACCCCAGATGCTGGTGGGTATGTGCCTAAAAGAGCATGGGGCTGGCTGGCCAGGAAGGCTGAGGGATAGGCATCAAAGAAAGAACCCACTGTTATTTGGTAGATATTTCTCCATTAGGAATGGTTCAGGTGTGGTTTACCCTTTCTTGAAGATGGGAGAGAGAGAGTGTCATATGCTAACCCCACTGTGATATTTTCTGTAATTTCTGCTTCTGGGAAACATCCATACTGCCACAGGCTGAAGGAATACAGGCAGTTTCCTCAGTTCATTTGTCAACAGCAGCGGGTGATGAGATACTCTGTCCTGCATCACATTACTGGAAGCTTCCCAGGCTTTTAAAATTTCTTTCCCCCTGCTAAGCTTCTGAAATGTGTTGTGTTTGCTAACTGATATGACTGAGTTAAGACAAATGAACACTAGCTTTGAATTTTAAGATCTCATCCTCTTGGCAGCAGCATCCAGAGAGGATGAAGTCTCTGGAATACCTCTTAACCAAATTATTTGCCTCTCAAGTCCTCTGAGTAGCACTCCCTGATTCACAGGCGTGGGTTGCTCCTGCCCTTTTACACTGCCTTGGAAGCATCCAGAGGCACTTCCTGGTCATTCTCAGCAGCATTTGTAGACAGCTTAGAGTAATTTATCCCAAGGAATGACCTGAACTGGGGGAAAAAAACATGAGTTGCCATGGCAAAGTCTGCTTCTCACAGGTAAATATATTTTTCAGAACACTAAAGATTGTGAAAAGAAATATTTCTGTTGATGTCACATAATCACACGAGTTCTGGTCATGCTGGTAAGCATTTGTCGTTCTGATTTTTCAGGCTTTTTTAAGTGCAGTTTCTAACTAGTTGTTTTTACTGTAACTAGCTTCTTTCTCATACTTGCAAGTGTCTTTATCAATAGTCTATTTGATAAGACGAAGTTGTTTTTCATACTTTTCTTGTGAAGAAACAACTGATGGACAATTGTCTTTACCAATAGGATAAGAAAGATGTCAGCCTTCTTCTCCAATCCCTGGTCTTAGTAGACATGCTATATAACCTAGAGTCAGATGTTTAATAAATACCTTGTTCTCACTTTCTCAAGAGAGTATGTGTCGTGTATGTCCGTTCGTCCCGCACAGCGACAAGCATTATATCTAATCTGACAAAATTTTGTTTCATATCTACTATGCCATTTAGGTAAATACTGAGTTCCTGTTTGCTGGGGAAAGATTTCCTAGTGAATTAAGTATGCAACACTGGAGACCACCAGTAAGCTATCTTTTCCACATATAACCTTCTAAGAATAAAGAAATATTAACCACTTTGCCACTATTTTTTTGCCGCTACACATCTCTATTNAAATACTGAGATATCTACTATGCCATTTAGGTAAATACTGAGTTCATGTTTGCAACACTGGAGGTAGTTGAGTGTTTCTATTGTGGCTCTTTTAGATCACCAGTAAGCTATCTTTTCCACATATAACCTTCTAAGAATAAAGAAATATTAACCACTTTGCCACTATTTTGCTGCCGCTACATATCTCTATTTGAAATTACACCAATCAAATACTAGCTAGCAATAGCTACAGTGTTATTTTTGGTCTGATGCATAAAGGCAGTTCTGGAAAGGAATGAAGTTATGACACAGATCTTATTGACTCACATTTTTTTTCTGTAGGCTTGATGATTACTCTTATTCAGTAAAAAAAAATTTTTTTGAGTTCTACACATGAACCCTAAGACTACACAATTTTTTACAGGTAGGCTACAGACACTGCAGAATAATCTCTCTACCCTACACAACAACAATAATTAAAATACTTTTAATATTCTTACTTTAAGATTTTAGAATTCATTATGTCAATAACATGAAAGAGTGAGCTCAGGAGTACAGGAAGGACATGAACCAGAGTTTCCCTTGTGCTGAAGGGTAACATGACTACTTACTCCAAGAGTATTTTCTAGAAAACTTGTTCACTTATTTTCTCTTTCATTGAATTGAAATTACCAAGTGAATCTTTCCTAGTAAAAGTTTTGAATTAAAAATCACTTTATCAAAAAATTCCTGACAAGTTTTACTGGGTAGATCTGGCAGTACAACGCAGGTCATATGGATTTGACCTTCAATACAGCTCTTAATTTCAAATTAATTGCAAATCACAAAATCTCAGTATTATGTGCAATGAAAACATTAGCAGTATTATTTCAGTTTAAAAGATATTAGTGATTTCTTCATTTTCTGAACAAAAAAAATTAACAAAATAAATCAATTAAAATATTAATGGGTTTCTTTTAAATTCCTATGACCTTCTTTTTGTCTTATTGATGTGAAATTTGTAGCTACTTCTAGGATCAGCTAAAGAATATATATCATTGTTATCTCTTAAGTGGTCTGTTTGTTACTTGCGTAGTGGACATTTGTGTTACCTTTAGGTTCTCCTTTTAGAGTTCAAAGACCCCAAAAAGTGTAATTGTGACACACAGGAGAATTCGACCTGAGTAACCTGTCAGATATTTTTCCTCTTAGCAGCTCCAGAATACAAACAGAAGCTGAATATACCATATACACCCTACAGTGGAAACAGACATCCAAAGGATTTTACTTTCCATGTTTGCAGAAATCTCAGAAGATGCACAGGAACTTAGTTTGCTTCTTTAAATGCTTGGACTTGATCCAGTTGCTGACGTGAGTGAAGCTTGTGCTCTGTATGACCCTGCCTCAGGGCCGCAGGTTTTGGACCAGAGTTGGCCTGTATCTGGACAGACTTGAGAGCAGAGAGAAGGATCAGGACATCTCTACAATCCTCTTTGCTATCAGCAGGGTGACTGACAGTGGCAAAGGACAAGATACAGTGATTTTCACCATCTTCACTTTCTTAGGCTGCCTTATTGCAGCATCTAAGGTAGCATGGACCTGACTTTTAGCATTAGGCATTGTAACATGTCATTTACTGTATAATTTAACATATCCTTACCAGAAATCATCTTCTTAAGTAATAATTGTCTTTATTCATGTAGTTACTTACTGTTCTCACAGACATTTTGTGCTGGGAACTTTCAAAAGAAAGAGTTTCCATTCATTCCATTTTATTTATTCATAATCTGCAAGCCATTTTTTATATAGGAAAAAGATATCAGCAATTATCCTTCAAAACCCCAGCTTTAGTGGAAGTCAATTATACTCTGCATTTAGTAGCCAACTATTCTGTGTCTGATTATACTGATGGCAATTCTTCATCTCAGATATTCTAATAAAAACGCGTTTAGTAAAGCAGCCCCTTTCTCCCCATCTTGCATAAATCAGTGGGGCAATGGCTGAAAGCAGGCTTTGGCCTTACAGTGATTGTTGAGCATGTCTGCTTTGCACCCAACCACCAATGCATCCCTCCAGGCAGAAAGGTGGCACATGGAGCTCTCCATGAAAGAGGTTTAAGATCCTCAGAGTTGTGTGTGAGGTGACATTAGTTGCCGAAAGGTCTCTGCAGCAGCAGGCTTCCCTCAAGCCCAATTCTACTGAATGCTCTCAAGTCTCAGGGAGAGAACAAAGGGTTGAAGATACACGAGTGGATGGCAATGTGTTGATAAGCTCATACACAGCTTGGCCAAACAAGGACCAAGAATTAATACACTATTGTCCAAAATCCAGAATCACTTCACTGCTTTAAGAAAAAAGAGACAATAATTTAGAGAAAAGGAGGAAAAAATTTTATCTTGTATTGTGTCAGAATCTTTTTGTATTTCTAGAACTGATTATGTTTTCTTTGCTGTGTGTTTCTCTTCACCCAGTAAAATTCATTCCTTTTCAATGCAGAAGTATTTTGTCCCCACATATATGTTTAAAAAGATAATTCCATGTAGTTTAGACATTACATTTCAGCTTACTGGAATGAGTACATCTATATTTAAAACAAATATCTATCATTGTCATCTCAAAATAAAATAAGTAATAGCAAAACCATTAACCACTGTTAAAACCTTGACATGTGGCACTGCAGCAGAGGTATTCCTTGAGAGACTGCAGTTAGGTCTCAGGAGCTATGCCACTGGTAAGGAGTCATGGCTCTAGTTTCAACAGCAAAAAGCATAAAAGGCACCACTTCCAAACCAGCATTTAGTGCTGTAGATTGTTACAGCAAACCTCTCATTAGGGGTAGAAATGAGCCAAGACACAGACTCTCATCTAACAGCATGAAAAGGGTCCTGGTTCATTCTTCACAGTTCAGCCATCCTGACTGATTACAGCAAGCTCCTGCTGTAGGGTGCAGCTGGAGACTCTGCTGGTTATCTCCTGCTGGACAATGACTCCAGTTATTAGCTTGCAGACTCTGACCACAGCCCTTAGCTAGCTCAACTATGACTGCAGGCTCCAACAGCAGGCTCTAACTCCATCAGACCCAGACTGACCTCATGGCAAATCTTTTACAGCTGCAACTCTCTCCCTTGTTTTGTTCCTTCTTCCTCAGGGCACCTCTACTTTCTCAAGATCCTGTTTCTCCCCATCTGCTTTCTCCACATCCTCTTCCTTGAGGTTCCCCTGAGCCACCAACCCGACCCTTTTATCACATTTATCTTTATCAGTCACAGCTGTGGCCCATTAAGGATAAGACTATTCTTTTTTGTAATGAGTACAACTGTGACTTATCAGGGGTGAGGTCATATGAAATCCCTTCTTCAACACCTACAGTAGATGACTAGAGGAGAGGATCACATAAATAGCTCATGATACACCTGGCAGGTCTTGAATAGATCCTTAACCTAAGTCTCCGAATTTATCAACCATATGATACAGCTTGTCCCCTAGAATTTAATTGAATTATTGAGCTAAATTGTCCTGGTAATGCAAGGTCTGTATCTTGCATTTAGGCTAGAGTAAAATGCATCTGGGATATAAAATGCATGTGGATGTTGTGCTTGCTTTTTTCAAGGGAAGGAGGTGAGGGTGGGTTACTCCATGTATCACTTTTCGGTGCAGCTGTGACCCCTGAGTGCCACTGTGGCTGTGCACTTCATAGACTGTCATGAATAACTATAATGAAGCTCTTTCTTAAAATGACTCCAGAAAGTTTTTGTGCTGCAAAATAAAGGAAGGCTGAGGGCAACTGTTGAACTGAACCCACGTCTTTCTGACCTCAATATTAGCTTTTCCTCCAGTTCTCCTGCAGGGTGACATCACCTAGCTCTCTCCAAGCTCAGTCTGAAGGTAGCTCACTCCAAGGATGGATTCTAAATGAGAGCGTTCCCAAAACTGAACGCTGGTTTGGCTTCCTGAAGTCCTGTAACATCTCCAGGAAGCTTTGTACTCTCCTTTCCCTTCATGCCAGATCTCAAGGCATGCAACACAAGGTCCCAGGTTCCTGCTCCAGGAGCAAGATTTTTTTGGGCTTCAATACCGCTTTCAACATCTTAAAAATGAAAATAATGTTTCTGTTTAAGGAACACAGAGTGCCAGAGGAGATCCAGGAGCAAGATGAAGAAGCATTCTATTCTGGATGGACCTCAACTCAGTCAGTGTGTGTCTCTTGGCAGGCAGACAATAACCTCCACTTCTCTTAGGAGAATAGGAGAGCAAATACTCCCATTTGTGAAAGAATTCCGGAAATATTGACCCTGAAATTATTAGATTATAGGCAATATCATTTACATTACAGTTATAGAAGCAAATGATAGTTTTAGGACTGATTTTCTTTTATTAACATTTGTTTTTGGGGCATGAAAAACATATTAAAAACATTTTAAAGGTCCTTAAGAGTCTTAAGCATGCATTGTTTTCCTGTTTTCACCCACATCAGTGTCATGTTTATGAGCAGAGTTTCAAATGCTGTTAATTCTGTTACCATAGATGATGAAAAAGATGCTTTCTGCTAATTTGAAAATATTTTACTGGAGATTTTGGCTAACCCTAGTGATCCAGTAACTTCTTATCTATGAATTGCTTGAAAACATTTTCTTAAATCTGAGCATTAACATGTTGTTTCTTCATGCAAGTGAGCCAAATGTTTCTAGTTATTTCAGATACAATAGAGTACAATTTTCTAGATATTTCAATGGAAGAAGGTATTTGTCTGATATTTTCCTAATTTTTAGACACTCAACAGTGATTTCATGAATATGTTGTATTGCTAAATTAACCAAGTAAAGACACAAAGATTTTGTGCTGGTCCCTGCATGCAAGGTCAGCATATATGTTGAAACAAAACTAATATATAAGGCCTCTCTATGGAGATCAATTTTTTCTAATCTAGTCACTTTCCTAATACCTAAAAAAATTTGCTTTTGAGAAACAAGCCAAAATGTCAAATATACATCAGATTTTCAACAGGATTCTGTTAGTAGAGATGGAGGATACTCTCTTCATTCACTGCCCTTTTGACATAATCGATCCCTCCCCACCTTGCCTTACATTTCCTTGCCTTGCCATCGTGTCTCTTGCGTGGCAGATTGCCTCAGCCAGTAACATTTTATCACTATTATTGCCAGAAAATGGCACTTATATTCTTTGTAAAGTGGTTTATGTCAAAGACTGAGAAATGCTTTGCAAGATATACCCATTACTTTTATTACACTTTGTAATGACTATGTTTTCTGTTCACTGTCTCGATAGAAGAATATTTTAGGTTAAACACAATGCTTATTAGTTCTGCAAAAAAACAGCTACATTGTCTTTTTAGTTTTAAATTTCTTTAGGCTTTACTTTGCAGTAACTTATTGAAATCTCTTTACAAATATAATGTCTTTACAAAGACTCTATGCCATTTTGAGCTTTGCACTGAAATAAAAATCATGATACAGATCTATTTCAAAAAAGGATAGATATTTTAAAAAATCATAATCCAAGGCTTAGGTCCATGAATAAGAATGGATGAATTTATAAGACATAATTTTTCACCACAAAATTAACTACTAAAACTTTAAATGCTTAGATTTATTTTGTCAAAATATCCTGAATTCTTTTTGTGATAAGACCTTAGCACAATGTTCTGTCTAAAAATCTATTTATTTTATTATGAGTCTTTTAAGTAAAACTGAAATATTGTGCTAAATGTGGCTTTTTTTTTACTGAACAAACTTTTATCTCCAAAAAAAAAATATTTTTCTACTTTTCTACATCCATATCATCTGAAGACCCATTCATACATCTGCATTCAAGCAGATGTGTTTCTGTACGGAGTGCTTTGAATAAGTGTTACTCCTTTATACTATGAATTGTATGTAAACAATTTATGTGTATACCATAATTGCATGTAAAAAAAAATATATATATAGGCACCATCTAGATAGTTGAAAGAAACCTGTAAAATGCCATGCTAAAGAGACAAATGCTGGGGCTAAAAGAAGGGTAAAACCTGCTGGCATTTCCGCCTGCCTCAGCTATACATATCAAAGGGCCCAAATCTCTTTTGAGTAGATAGAAAAATGCATTTGAGTCTGTCCAGGAGTCAGGTTTTACTTTTATACTTACAACTGTCATGAAATAGTGTAAAGCTAACAAGCAGTGATGTGCTGGAAGGTGACAAAGCTATGAGAGTGCCCCAGGCAGCCACTGGGAATGTGACATAGTGTGGAAAAGGGATGGCTGGCTAGAGGAAAGTGCTGGCAGAAGAGAAAGCCCCTACTTGTGAAGTGCTATATGTGGGTGTAAAGGCTGGCATGACAGCGACAATCAGCATGAGAATGCCAGCCAGGAATTCCAGGTTCCCTCACTCAGTGCATTTTCAAGTAACTGTAGCAAGATAATCATGATCTGCCAGTTCCTCTCATTGTCTATATGAGGGGCTGACTGCCATTAAAATTCAATGTATTGCCTCTAAAATGTGCAGGCGCTTTACTTGTATCTTAACTGAAAGAGGTAATGTTAGCATACAGGAATTCAAAGTTTTCAAAGTACCCCATTTTAAATTTGCAGAAGATGATTTCTTGGCCAAAAAAAAAGATACAAGGAAATCGCCTTTGTCCACTACACACACGCTTAATTTAATTTTTCTCTAGGAGCCTTCCTTGCAAAAAAATGTGAATATTAGCACATGGATATCATCACCATCATTGATACCCATCAAAAGAAAATAAAAGAATCTTATGACTTTTCTACATCTTTGCTTGATTATGACCATGGAAGTAGAAAAAGATCAAGAAAGTAGAATTTATTCTATAACATAACACTGCTGCCAGCAGAGTTCTGGCTTTAAGAACAGAGTCTTCCCTTTGAAGTCTCATGCTTGATGGGATTGACCTTACTTTGTGTGTTCTCCTGTTCCTGTTAACCCCTCCCAAGGCGTGTGGGCAGGAAGGGCTGTGCAGACCCATTGAAGCCAAAGCAGAGCTGTACCCACAGGCACAAAGGGCTGGGCTTCCAGCCTGTGAAAGGCAAATAGAGAAGGCTGGTGAGAGGCAATGTGCCAAGGCATCGAGCAAATTTTGACGGACTCAGGTTCAAGGTCTGCCCTTGTCTTTCTGGGTGAACCACTTTCCCTTTCTGGCTTCCGCTTACAGCAAACAGGGACACTGCCACCTACAAACCCTCTGCCAGAAGGATTTCAAACAAAAGGTTTGGGTTATTTTGCAAAATTGCCTCAGAGATTAAATAAAAGTTGTTAAATGTTTTTATTTTTAATGTTTATGATAAAGCACATGAACATAAATACATTAGTGAACACTAGGCTGCCCAGTGCAAATGCCTGGAGGTATTTTGGTTCAGCCCTGTATTTTAATTAAATGATTAGACCAACAAACATTCTAGCAGTGTTTATTTTTATTTTGTTCTTCTTGCACTGAAAAAGAACTGTAGAGCTAATTTTGTTAAGTGCTTGTGGATATACATAGGAAAAGCATAATGTGAATATCTTAGTTTAGGAGGTTTATGATTTCATAAAAAACTTTCCAACATGGTGAAAATAGAAAGAGTTGAAAGACTTCACTCCATCTACCACCGCCTCTGTCTGTCACTAGTGTTGGTGGCTGTACTGGAGGATAGCTGAGAACAAGTTCTGTTGTGAGCATGTAAAAAATTTGGATAACTCCCTAACCATATCCTCCAGTTTGCAATCCTAACATATTTCACACAGTTTTCACAAAATTTTGCGTCATTATCTCTCTGAAACCCAAACTCCTGAAATCATAGTATTTCCAGAAAATATCACCTTTTGATTGTACTTGCCATGAGAAATTTGTTACTCAAGGTTTCTGGGACAGCCTTTAAAAATTGTGCTGAGTCTAATGCACAATGGACAGGCAGGAGACAATTAAATGGAGAATCAACAGCCATCTGGGCACACATCTCCAGGAGAATAGTGCATCTTTGGGTACCTGGGCCAGGAGAAAAGGGAGACAGAAGTCACCTGTCTGGTGCCCTCCTGGAAGCGACTCTGCAGTTTCTGGGACAGCCTCTCACATGTTTCAGGGTAACTCATCAGCATTTCCCCAGTTTTCAAAAGGTTAAAAAAAGGTGGTTATACCAATAGTATATGTACAGCAGTTATTTCCCTAATTTCTCTGTGTGCTCAAATAAGACAGCAAGAGGGTTCACAATTGTCACAGTCATAGCTGGAGACCAGACGTGTGTGAAATCATCCCATCAAGAACTCACTGAATGACACATAGAGACAAGAACACCAATTTCTTACCACCTATGTGTCTTTTATTACATTAAAATGAACAGAGTAAAATTTGATAAACCATTCAGGATCTTTGAGGTTAACACATATTTTGGAGATCTTGCATTTTTGAAAATGAGTATTTATTTTCAGACTTGGTTTGGGAAAACTTCAAGGTTTTGTTAACAAATAATTAGATTCACAGAAGAAGTAACTGGCTTATTGCTGCAATACCAGAAGGATTTATTCTGACCATATTTCAGATATCACTGATTTGCAATACTGTTGTGTTGACAACATAAGTTTTCATATTTTTCTTCTCTTCTTGCAATTATACTTATTCATTGTTGCTGTTGCATAAAACATCTTAAACATTTTGTGGTTGGAATCTCTTTTTCTACTTTGGTTATTTTCCTGAACTGATGGTGTTGGTAACGTGTTTTCGGTTTTGGTTTTTTTTTAATGAGAATATTTTCCAAAGAGTTAAAAACCAACACAAAAATGTCAAAGGTCCAAAGACAAAAAGGAAAGGAAGGAGAGTCACAACACCCACCCCCAGCTCTGATATTTCAGCTCCCTGGATAATGAATGGTTACTCCTCCCTGTGATGTAACTTTGAGGCTTCCAACTAGAAATGGATCATACACCTGTTATGTTTCAAAGGATTTAATTGTGCTATGACTATTTCCTTTTAAGTGACAGAGCCTTAGGGACTGTGAGTGTCAGAGCCAGTATTCAACAAGTATTTATGAGTCTCAGAGGGTCATGGGGAAGTCAGGACTTTCAGAGCTGAAATGTCCATCCCAGGCAGCTGTTTTGCTACTGTTGGTGCTTCAGTAGCACTGTTGAAGTGCCCTGGGCATCTCTACTGCCTCACCAGGGCTCAAAGAGAGGATACCCAAAGGCTATAACATTCCTCACTACTTTCTTTGTGAATAAGCCTCCTAAAGGGAAGGGGTGAAGTTTTCCTTATTTGCTTGTGCTCTGAACATCATCTGGGGTGAGATCCTGGTCATACTCCCCTCACCCCAGCTGCCTCTGGATTTGCCTTGCAATTACCCATGGTGTCTGCTTGGCATGGAAAGAGGGTAGGCACCAGATGCATGATGCTACTCAGAGAGCACTAAAGGTGGCCTATACAGAGCCTAAATTTGTAGCCAGAGGCTTTCTCTGCTTGCATCTTCTCCTATCTTGCACTGTGTAAGTGTGCTGCAGCAGAGCATGCCCAGTGGAAGATTTATTTGCAATAAGAAAAAGTTAGAAAGCAGTAATTCAGTTGTAAAGAACTAGAGGAATTTAAGAAAAAAACTGCAACAGTGCAAACCATCAACCTCAACATACTGTTTATTTGGTGCTAGCAACTTGTACCTGCTTTATAGGTTTAAAGCACCACATTCAGTCACAGGGTATTGTTTTAGCAGCTGGACCATGTGTTGAAGTGAAACTCTAAGGAAGTGTAGCAACATTACAGGGAGAGCTAGGAAGCAGACTATCAGAAAAGGATAAGGAGTTGGCTTTTATGAAGGAAGTTTTGAGACAGGCACACAAAAGACTGACCAAAAGAAATTCAGATCGTATTAAACCAGATCCTCAGATGAATGTGTTGAAAAAAAAAAAAAGAGAATAAGAACTTATAATTTCATCTTGGAAAAAAGAGGGGACCAGAGTATTGAAATGCAGCCCAATAGCTGTCATGGGCAGCTAAAGGACATTTAATGCAGAAGATGGACTCTAAAAGGCATTGTTTAGACCTAGTAATGGACTTAAGAATAAACAAACAAACAGCTGGGATTGTCACAAATGAAACAAGACTACAAGATGAGGTTGCCAGAGCTATTTTATTAGCAGAGAACAGTGGGTTAAACTGCAAGAATGAAAGGGAAAGGGGAAAATCTAATCATGAAAGGGATCAATATGAAACTCTGAGCGCTCAGGGGACTTTGAAGGCAAAAAAATAAAAATGTGAAGAAAAGAGAGAAATCACAAAAGATAAAGCTATACTCATCTCTTCCTTGTCTACTTAAAATAATATCAGGATAGGAATTCCATGCTCAACCTCAGCAAACTGAAAGAGAAGAGAGAGAAGTAGATGTGGGGGCACTGTGATGCTCAGGAGGGTGAAGAGGAGGCTGGGAGTCCCCTGGTTGCTCATGCTGCACCAGTGATTCCCTGGGGCTGTGTGTGCCTCACTTGGCCCCCACGCAGCTCAGGGTGTGGATGGGCTATGGCACAGCCCCTAGTGGCAGGGGCAAAAAGAAAGACAGAGAAGCCCTGAATATTTGGAATAAGATGTTGCAATCAAGGAAAGCTTTGTGCGCCAGAATATGAACATAGGTGGATATTCAAATAAAAAAAATATTTGGCATTGTTCTCCAAAGCCACAGTGTTAAGCAAAGCCTTCTTGACTGCAAGTAACAAGCAGCAGGGGCTGCAGAAGATCCAGCAGTATACAAGCCTGTTAATGTAGGCTATCTGAGTTGCCTACTTTAAAACTTGTTTTAAAATATTTCCATGTGCTGTCCTTGACTGACCTAAGAATAAACCCCAAACTTTCTATCCAAAGAGAAAAAAAGCTTTAACAGTTCTTACAGTTATTTGTATAACCTTTTCAGAAGTGCTTTGTTTTCTTTGTCTTTGCCTTTCATTTACTTTGAGGTTTGTAGGTTTTTTTCATCAGTGGTAACTTTGAAATTTAACAATAAAGTAATTTTTAAGAAGCAAGTATTAAGTGCTTTACACTTCTGAAGAATAAGTTGTTAAAGCAAACTTTTATTCAAACAACATGAAGGGCTGGCTCTTGTTAACAGAAGGTCAGCTATGATAAAGATTTGAATGTCACAGGGCCAGAGCTTGTGTTTGCTGTTAGCCCAGGTTTCACACTTTTGGTTTCGCAGAAGGGACGGAAGTATTTGTATATGAGGAACAGACCATGGCTAATGGGCGGAATCCCAAGGAGGGCTCATTAGCCTGTTTGATCACATTGTAACTATGAGTATCTTCACTGCAGAAGTGAGATAACTACATAAAGTTTAAGAACTTCAAATGTATGTAAATTTTGTTTCATAAAAACTTTGCCCGCTAGAGATAAGTCTACCTGATGTTAAGGTGACAGATGTCCATTTTGGGAAAGGAGCAAGAGACATGCTCATCTGATGTGTGAAAAAACTCATGTTCTTGTGTAATCAAACATGAGAAGTGAGAAAATGTAAATTTGGGACAAGGTATTTTTATAAGGAAAATCAACATAAACTCACCTTTTTCTCCCTAACTAGTACTTTGGAATGTATTTAGTAGTTG
Organism: Thryothorus ludovicianus; assembly: GCA_013397245.1. Classification (NCBI taxonomy): domain Eukaryota; kingdom Metazoa; phylum Chordata; class Aves; order Passeriformes; family Certhiidae; genus Thryothorus; species Thryothorus ludovicianus. The sequence continues at coordinate 409,264 of VZTB01018367.1, forward strand.
AAAATGTATTTTTCATTTTCTGTGTGAAATTTTTTTGTCAATCCAATAACATCCATTATTTTGAAAATTCAAATTATAAAAGTGAAGTTACTTTGCAGAACACTTCTGAGCTGCTTAAACAAATGTCCAGCTCATGGTATAATATGAAAGAATATGAAAATTAAATCCAAAACAAAGAGATTAAACAAAAGAAACAGATAAACTAAGGGACCTGCTTACTAAAGCCTGGACTTTTCAACCTGGGTGAAATTCCAGTGTTTTGAAACTTCTGTTTTGAGTGGGACTGAGGACTGTCAATATTTACATTTTCCATGAAAAGGGGATTTATAAATAAAGAGATTCTTTGGAAAACCGGGAACAAATCTTTCTGAAACCATATGAAGTCTTCTGAGCAGCCATGCTGCAGAATTCTCCAGGCATTTGGGATGGTTATTTTCAATGTTTACATCCTTCTGTCCCCAGTGCTGGAAAGATGTCAGGGCCTTTTTGGTCAGGAGGGCCCTCGAGCCCTTCTCAAGAACAGTCTCTCCCTGTCACTAATGGGGTTTTGCAGGGCTCCATCTCTGCCCTGTGTACTGCCGGGGTCAGTTCTTGGTGTCACAACATAAGAAAGATATCAAATTATTAGATAGAGTCCAAATGAGGGCTAGAAAGATGGGAATGCCCTTGAGGGGAAGCCATATGGGAGCAGCTGAGGTCACTTGGTCTGTTCAGCCTGGAGAAGGTGAGACCAAAGGGAGAGCTCACTGCAGTTACAACTTTGTGAGGGGAAGAGCAGGGGCAGGCACTGATCTCTTCTTTGGAACGACCAATGACAGGACCCAAGGGAATGGCCTGAAGCAGTGTTAGGGGAGGTTTAGTTGGATATCAAGAAAAGGTTCCTGTGGTTTGGCATTGGAACAGGGAAGTGGTCACAGCACCAGTCTGACAGAGTTCAAGAGGCACTTAGACAATATTCTTGGGCACATGGTGTGACCCTTGGGTGTCCCGTGCTGGGCAGCATCTTGAACTTCATGATCCTTGTGGGTCCCTTCCAACTCAACATATTCTGGAATTCTGTCATTTTCTGTCTCTCTGAGGGTTCCTGAAATCCTTTACACTTCCAGTCCTATGAGCAGGGACACCCTCCACCACACAAAATATTGGCAGGACAGCAAATTACCCAAACATCAGGCAGGCTAGGAAGAGCTAGGGTGTTGTAGTAACACTATGAAATATTATTGTGCAGCAAACCATGACCATTTTTCTTTTCTATCTTCTTACTTTTGCAAAAACAGTCATATGAATACTGGGATCACTATTTTTTTCAATACTTACAGTATAATAATATTTTCTATGATTTGGTTTTATCTATTGCAACCAGCTTCTCTCCTGACCAGACTGACTGCAAAGGCTGCCTATTCCATTGGTGCTAACTCAAAATTTAGTGCTCAGTTAACTCTGCTCTTGTGGATTGTAGATTACAGCCGGGAAACTTCTAACTACTCTTAAAAACGAAGACTTGAATCTCAGTTTTAATCTCTATCCCAGCTGGGCGGTCAATCTACTTTTCAAAATATACACTCAATGAACCATTTCAGCATGTAATACTGATTTTGAAATGTAAATAGGTTGTGCATGTAAAATCCCATTTTTCTGATAAACTGGAAAGTAATATATTTTTGTTCTGCTGATGTATTTATAAAGGCATGGAAAATTTCAATTACAAAGTTCTGAAGTGCAATTTTTTGACCGAAAAATATTACTAATGGCATCCTCATTTTCAAACTAGTAAACTGCAATGGTATAATTTTAACATCCTCCGAAAGTGAATAAAAATTAAACTATAGTTCCGGTTAATAGTTGAGCAGTGCAGTTGAGTGTCTAGTGTTTTCCTCTCTTTGTTTTCTGGTAATTCATTGCACTAAACAGAAGGTATCTAGTTACATGGATTAGCCACTGCTGCTTTTCCATGCCTTTTTCATAGGTCATTTTTGACTCTTGCAATTGGTGGTTGCACTGTCTTTTTTTAATATTTTGCTATTCAGTATCTGTTGAAAAATAAATTTTAATTTTCATATTTTTTCAATAGTCCTTGTTGTCGTGTGCCTTTTTTTTTTTTTTTGCAGGTTTTAATTTGGGGCTATTAAATGTAGAACTTGTCATTTAAACACTAAAATTGCTGTGTGTAATCAAGGGCATATCATAATACTTTCAGAACCGACTTTAATCACAACTGTTCAATTGCATTGATGTGTAAAAATTTGTGTTGCCTACCCATTAATATTGCATTCCTGTGATAAATAGTGTAAAATTGTTAAGGATATGGCACAGGGGGTTAAAATTGTTTCAATTCTGAAATGCTAGAAGAGAGCCTATGTAAAAACCATAGTGGAATAAGCTGTAAAACAAAAAGAAAGTCATGAGAGTGACGGCTTTGTTGTCCTACAAAACAGAGAAATCCGGGTTTGATTTCTGAGGATCACAGAGGGGGATCATTCAGCACAGGCAATGTTCAGAAAGAGGAGTTCAGCCTCCTCCTCCTAGTCCATATTAAAGCAATGGTTATTAGGATGTAGCTCTGGCTTTTTAATCATCTGTTTGTAGCCCAGGGCAAACAAGTGCAAAACTCAGCTGAATTCCCAGTCTGACCTGGAGTTTTGTTCCTGTTTGCAATGGCCCCTGAGCCACTCTTCTGCCTGGGAAATGGCCCCAATGTGTTTCTGCAGGACTGAGTTCAACAATGAATTGCTCCCATAAACATGGTCTTTTTGGCCATGTGGACATGAAACAGCTTAGTCAAATGCCAAATATAGGAAAATAGCTCTTGGCTTTGTTTGCTTTTCTCCCTAAATATGGACACTATACAGCTTCTTTGACAGAATAGTTGCAGCTGGTACTAGAGTGGGTTTGAACCTCCATCTACAGATTATCTCTGAGACGACTTCGTATTGGACACCTAGCTTTATATATGGAGAAGCATACACAAGTCTTCTATAGCTTTCCCTGAGTCTAGTTTCCTGGGAACAACTTTCTGGGAAGCTGCAAAGATCAGAATATGATGCAATAGTTTGGTAGAAAAAACCCCCTCAGCGCTGCATCTGTAATAAGCATGACAAATCTCAACTAAAATTTGAAGTACACAGATTAATACATGGTACAATTTTAAAATCTTGCCCAAGGCACTAGTAAATTTTTATGTGTTTAAAGAAGTTTCTGAGAATCATTTGACCACTGTGGCAACATGGACTGTTTTTCATGGTTAGGATTCAGTTCCTCCAACATCAGTGATTCCACTTTTGTATTCCTTTTCATCCTTCAAACTTTAACTGTAGTTTCATGGTGGTAGAGCCTCAGCAAGTGAAAAAAAAAAAAAAACAAACCTAAATAATATCTTCATTTAAATTAATGATTTATGATAGAAGATGTGAAAGAATTTATTCTTTGGAGTTGCAAGAGGATGCTTCCCCTATCCTGTATTTTAACACTTCTGCTCCAAGTAGAATGTCTGTTCAAGTATTGTCATTAGTTTGAAATAAGAGACTTAACTTGCAGGGTGTTTCTAAAGCACATAGGTATTCCTAGTCCTGCTAACCAAGTATTACATCTCAGCTTTGGAATAGTTGTCTCGAGGCAGGTTTTACATGTGGCTTCATGTATATTTCTTCCAGAAATTATCTGCTTCTGGCTCCTTTTCCTCCTCTCCCCTGAAAGATGCACATGGTGAAAGCACTGTTTTCCCAAAAATTAAAGTGAAGCAATAGATTCTTCACTAGATATATTGCTAACAATTAGTTGTCAGAAGATAGAAAACCCACAGACTGTACTTCTATGATTCTGTTGGCCCTGTCTGTCTCACAAAAATAGCACCTCACTGACCATATACAAGGAGATAATGATCAGTCCATAACAAGGGTGTGTAAAGTCAAACTTCCACTTTCTGTCAGTGTACAAGATGGAGAGTTTGGACAGCCTTGTTTGTTTAGTAAGTTTGCCAGTAAATGTAGCTAGGATAGAATTGTAATGACCAAACACAAGGAAAAAAACCCATTAAGATAATTTTCTGGGCATTGTTGTGCTTACTATTGGATAAGTCAGCAACAGTTTTCCAGCCTGTAAAGTTCTTTGTACTGTGCAGGACAGGGAAAATGTTAGAGAATTTTTCCCACTGTAATTTCATACTTTTCTTAACTTTTTGCAGCATTTGAAAGTTATATAAAGTGTCCTGCAAAGTTGTGCACAGTATGTCTGTGTGCTTGTAGATAGACGCCTACACTTCACACACAGGCAGATGTCCTGTTAGGATTTTTCTAAAGGCAGTTGCAATTACTTGCCTTGCATTTGTGATGCAAAATGTGTCTGACATTACTCTCCCTGAGCTTCAATGTCTGGCTTTGAAATGTCACTTATTTTCCCAATAAGAAGCAAAAAATTTGACATAAAACAAGACAAATGTGCTGCTTCCTTCTATGCTGAACCTAATAGACTTTTCCTAGAAACTGCTTCTTCATAAAAGCAATCTTTCTACTCACAATAACATCTACCTTTAATTAGAGGCTTTTACCAAACATTTGGTAGGAATGTGTTGGATTAAAAAATAAACAAACAGGCAAACAAAGCCCATGCTCTCTTCAGAAGGCTGTTTTAAATTGAACTGACTAGTGTACTCAAGTTCAGGCAATTTCCCTTGGGTTTGATCTCAGACAAACAGAGTTTCAATTATACCTTGTATACTGTAGGCAATATTCAGGCTTCAAAGGTTTTCAGGGATCAGGATGAATTGTTTACTAATTTAAAAACTGAAAGCTTCTTTGCTTCTGCACACACTGTCTATTCCCCACGGATGAACGACTATGTTCTTTGGATGTGAAATTCAAACATTTAACATTCCTTTCTGTTGGATTTCTTTGTGTATATATAAATACATGTAATTTCTTTGCTAACAAGGGACAACTTTTACTATCTTTTGCCTATAGCTGTATAAACAGTTTGAAGATAAATATGCTGTGTTGCTTTAGTGAGTACCCATGCATATGCATCTTTATATCAAACTCTGTGAACTAGTCAGACTTATATAAACTCAGTCCCACACAGTGTTCTATTATTTACATACCTTTCAGCACCATACCACACTGTGGTATAAAAAGCACAATGAAGTCAGTCTGATGTCCCTCACCTGCTCTGATGGGTGTTGGAGTTTGCACATGGCAATGGACCGCTCCTACACAAAATGTTGTCATTGCATAATGCTTTTCCCTCACTTTTCTATCAGCAAGGAAGCAAGTGGGTCATTGAGAAACTAGAAAACCTGATTACTACACCAAGATATTTGTTGAGTGGATATGTGTTGAAAGTAATTGTACATTTGGATGCTTTTGGAAAGGACAATTTAGTAGGCACGACGAGTGTTTAATAAACTAAGTCAAATCAGTTTAAGTACCTGTAGATTAAAATAAATTAGCTGGGGAGAAGTAAGGAAAAAATATGTTTAGGGGATGCCATTTCTAGTAATCATGGGCAAAAATTGATACATTTTTTAGCACAGTCACTAAACCCTTATGAAGTTCAGTAGAGTTTAGAAAATGAATTAAAATGTGAGAAAAAACTGGATAACACGGAAAGTAATACATTTTTACTTTTTCACTGCAAGCACCAACTTAATTATCTGAAATAATATTTAAATGACTTCCTGTGGAGAGATATTTACAACAGTCACTAGGGGAGCCCTCAAACTGACCAGATTTCTTAATGAAATCTCAAGGAAAAGGGCTTCCAAAGCAAAATCAAATCAATTCCTTGACTCAAAGTCACTTTCAAGGTTGACATATAAATGCAAAATGTATGGTGAACTTTTACATACATATTCAACTATTCTTAGAGAAATTATTTTGACTTTGCTTTCAAGAGCATTTCTCAAAGGTTTTTCCTGCAAAGCATACACAGGGAAATCAGAAGCATTAGAGACAAGTAGTAAGCAGCTGCAACAAGAAGTAAATAAAAATGTATAGGACATATGGTAGCTCAGAAAAGGACACATTTTGGTATAGGTAAGAAGGATATGGGCACATGAGTCTTTAATTCTCTTCTAAGTAAAGTCTCTCATTTTATTGTGACACTCACAATCTCTTTTGTGAATAGTCAACCTGCTCTGCATTAAAAAAATTTCAAAATAGAATTTAGGTCTCTTACTTAAAATTATAGATAACTCAGTGTTTTGAAATCACAAGTAGCAGATCTCAGTTAAAAAAATCCAACACTAGAACCAGTAAAATACTGTAACTGTGTACTTCAATGGAGACTACACTTAAATGAAATTTTGCAAAGGTGTAACTTTATCCTCTGCGCAAAGCATCCAAATCCTAGCCAGATGTAAATCAGAAGCTGTGAAACTAAGGTTAACCCAATCTAATAAAATCTACTGGAAAGGAAAGGACTATTAGCACTGGCTTAGCACAGTTTTAACAAAAGCACATGGCTTGTGGCCAATACGGACCATGGGAAAGCTGTGGAACACCTAAAAGGAGCCTGGAAAAGTAACCTCATCATGGGGAATTTCATAAGTAGGTTCATGGAAATTCTGCTTTATGAGCAGAAGGCACACAGAGGACAAATGGGAGATCTATCTGTTTCTTGCTTGCTGTCTTTGGAGCAAGCTGCAGACTTTGACAGTACATCACAATGAACTGTTGGGACAGGAGAAGACACACTATTTGTACAGCCAGCTTTCTAAGTGACAGAGATCATAAGAGCCAATCCCAACTGCTGTCACCCATACATCCAGAAAAATAGCCATTCATAACTTCATGCCAATACATACATAACTTCTCTACCAGAACTTCTATCTTTTTAAAGATAAAGATGTGAAATGAAAATAACACAGTGATTACTGCGTTACATTTTCTAGAAGTTGCCTGTGAACTTCCTTGTTTTTGATTATTGATATATTTTGACAACTATGAAATTTCTGTTACAGAAATATTTATAAAGAAAGAAGTTATTTTAATGTCAAGCAACTCAGTGAATCTTTTCTTAAATTTGGTAAAAATATTAATAGTATTGCATTAAGTCAGTGTTCTACATCATTTCTAAATGCCTCTTGACAAAAAATTAAGGAGCCTCTGGCTCCTATCAACTGACCTTACATGGCAGGAAAAGTCATTATGTTATGCCACCTAGAGGTATTCTTACTATGCTGATATATTATCTGAGTTATGCATTATTCCCTATATTACTCTGTTCGATTTTCCTGGTGATGCCTTGTTTGTACAGCAAACTACCACAACCATATGAAATTTAGCTGAGAAAGAAACAGTGCAGAAAACGTGAATATTTCTGTTTGCTATATGTGGTGTATAAGCTGAGAAGAAAGACTACATCCTTGTTCCATACATCATCTAAACAAAATGGAGAACAGCTTCAAGAACAGTCATCACAAAACACGTTGACTCAAATCAGAGAATCCATGTTGGAAATGGAGAAAATAGTAATTGTCTTCCTCTCAAAAATGACACGGTATACTGTTCACAAAGTGAACAAAAGGGTTTAAAAACACACTTCAGTCAAAAATAAAGAGAATTCCATGGTAGTTTTATAACCATTTCATAATCTCTAAACTTTAAATTTAATTATATTTATTATTCAGCATTTGTGTAGAGTTTGTATTCACTTTTAAGCAAAAATCCCCCTTTAAATGACCAAAAAACCTCTTTAAATGCCAGAAGTTTTTTATATGAAAGGAACTATAGTCTTCGAAGAAGAGCATTCTAGAAAACAAATGTATTTAATAAACTAAGGTTTTCTGAAAAGCTGCACATGGTAAAGAGATAAGTACAGGTACTCACCCAAGCATAACTTTAATGAGTTAAGGAACATCTATTTTCTCCATTTTAGTAATCAGGAAATGACAACTACTTTTTGCAATTAGGAATCTACCTCCAAAGACAGTGAGGACATGTTACTGGATTTCAAAAAAATTGCAGAGCACTGTTTTTTGCACAAGAGAGGGGCAACAGTACAAGTCACTTTCTATTTTCAGTGTCAAAAATCTTCACATCTCAGCTAATCATGTTCCAAGCCTGAAACCCAACCACCTGCTTACCTTTTGTCCTGGCATCTGCAACTTCCACATTGCTCAGCAATTCCATGGCAGACACCTTTACATTTGAGTTGATATGATCCAACACATTAATTTCAGATTTGAAAATGTGGCATTTCCAAATGACTTTGTAAAAAGGAAAGAACTTTCCACCTGCTACAGTATTAGTGGGTTGTTTTTTTCTGGTGTGATGTTTAAATTTGATATTGGATGGAGATGTGGGAACACTACAAGTATTCTGCTGTGCCACTTAACCTTGGGTTAAGTGCAGTTAACCACTATTATAGTCCACTAAAGATAAAGTAAAACCTAAGCAGTTCAGAGATCTGCTTTTTAGCCAGTGTTTGAGAAAGCAAACTTTAAAATATGTTGGATTATGGTAAAAATATTCACCTGTTTCTCTTCACAGGAAGAGTATGTCAGCATTATAACATATATACTTCTGCCTACTTTCTAAATATTCCCTTTATTTTCTAAATATCATTATGAGATGATTGTTACATGGGCCTTCTCTGAATATGCATTCAGATGGAACCAAGACAATGTTCACCTCAAGGGTATGGCCTGGGCTGAAGTGAAAGGATCAGCCATGAAGAAGTCAAAGCTGGGAGCAAGAGTGTCCTATAATATGGAAGCAAGTTCTACACTTAAATATGTTGAAATATTCTCTTGGGTTTTTTTTCTTTTAATTCTAAGCTTTTTCTTTTTATCAGGAGCTTTTTACCATATAGTAAATGTTTGCAAGTTTTTATCAGGTATATATATATAATTAATTTTTAACCAAAGCTTAATTTTTCTTTGTTGTTTTTCTGTGTGCTGCTGGTCTTATCAATCCTTTTGATTGCACAAATATCACATGATCAGCTCTTGTTGTTTGTCATGGATACAAAGGTAAACAAAATTTGTCATAAAGATTAGGCTTCTAAAGTCTACATGACACTGGGAAAGGATCAGGTGTTGGTAGGAGATGGCTCGTGCTGGTCCTCGAGGTTCCTGTGCTGAACAGTAATGATTGAAGTCCATCAGTTGAAGCAGTTGCCTTCCTCCAAATCTCCATGTAAAATGTTGTAATGTTTCAGCAAATCACAGGTGTCCTTAGGGCTCTCTTTCCTGGATGGTGCTCTGTACTGGCTGTCATCTACACCCAACAGCCTCTCTTGCTGCTGTCTCTTGCTGTTGGTGGCTTATTTCAGAGGGCTCCTAGTGGAGTCACAGTCTGGTGAGCAGGGTGTACCTGCAGCAGCACCAGTGCTGATGTGCATGGGTGTGCATGGGTGTGCACTCTGTGCATGCTGTTGGGCCCACAAAGGAAGCCCAGAGGAGGCATCAGAAAAGACTGGCACATATGGGAGCAGGTTGATTGTTGAAAGCCCTGAAAAAGGCTCTGAAATGGTCTGAGTGTCCTGCGGAGCTAGCCAGGATGCCTAGCTACAAAGCAGGGTCTATTTGGAGTAAGTGAATCCAAAATCTGCAGCTCAGGGACAGTCAATATAAAATCATAAAAATAGAAATTGCCTTGTTAAGGCCTACTTTCCAAGCTAACAGTCATCTACTGCTTTTTTGTTAAAGGCCAAAGAGCTATACAGATGATGTCACCAGCCAAACACGAGTGGCTAAACAAAACCTTTCAGCAAAATATGGGAGGAACACACTGTAAGCCAGAACAAAGTGTGATCTGGTTCACTGCAGACTATGTACTCCTTGGTTACATCTAATGAATACATCCTTTTCCTGAAAGGAAGTTAAAAATCATGAGTTATGTATGTATGGTTTAAAAAAAAAAAATCTGTAAAAATCTACGTGTACTACCCTTAGATAGTAAAAGTGTCATTTTGACACTTTTTGTCTTATTTTTTCTTTATTTTACCGGTGAGATATTAATCTCTGTGTTTACTGGCTACTTAGCTGCCAACCAGCACTCAGGTAATAAATCAGAAGGAGATTAGAAAGTTGTTTGCACTTCTGAAACAAACTTCAAGGTTTCCTGTGGGCTATCAATGGTTTAACCAAGTTGCTTGAAACAAGAAAGAAAAGAATTTTCAAGACAAAACTAAAATGAAAAATGATTTGTAGTCCTGAATCCAACAATCCCCTTGAAAAACTTTTTTGCCACGTTTGCAATTATGGCTAAGGCTTTGTGAAGGAATCCTCAGAGACATCATTTGTTTGGCACAAGGCTGGTCTGGCCAGAAAACAGAAGTGAAAGGTACTGTCAGTACCAAAAGCAAGTTTGTTCCTGAGATTTGCTGATGCTTGAAGAATAATTGCTTCAGGTTACTAATATTTTTCATATTGAGCCAGCATTTAAACTTTGAATAGTCTTCTACTTGCTAGTAGCATGTTGTAATTCTGTTCTGATAAAAAAAAAATATTTTTTTTTTTACTATAAAATTTCCATCCTCTATAACTATTCAGGGCTAAACAATTTGAGCCTGGTGTGAATGTTAGAATTCTTTGTATCAATATGTCCTTTCTTCAACTATATGACCAAATTATAATAGACTTATTATTCTATGTAACTCTATTAGCTTAGTGCCTCATTGATTGCATTTGACTGGAAGTTTTCTCCAAAACAAAAAAATTTAGTCAATAGTTTTAAAAATACTAACATTTTACAATTTTTGAACACCATTGAATTATTAATTTGTCTTCTGATTTTTGTATTTTAGACTTAGTTTAATGTTTTGAATCACATATAAATATAGGAGTTGCTTCATTTTTTCCTTTTAATAATTATTTCTCTTAAGTATAAAAATATTGACTGTGAACAAGACATACCAGGCCTTCTACCAGAAGGAATGAGTGGGGACACCATATTCTGTGGGTTTTCTAGTGTGGCAAAATTTTCAGTCCATAAAGGGGGTTTGCAAGAAAACAACATTGAACCTTTCAGCTCTGTGTGCTAATAAGAATGATTTATTAAAAGGTTAAAAGTGTATTAACAGTAATCTTATTGTCTCTTTATGTGTGATTGAGCTCTCTGTTTCCTGTAGTCTTGTTATTAAAAGAACTATTTCCTTAATAGATTGCATTAGGTTGTGCAGCAAAGGTAAATTATGATTTATATGCACTTGAACAGCATGCAAAGACAAATGTGGTTCTACTTAAAGTGTTATATTTATTTAAAACTTCTGAATGTAAACAATTCTGTAGAAATAATTATTCATGAAGAGATTTCTTGCTATTCTGAATGTGTCAAATAGCTGGTTTCAACTTCACTGGCAGTTTTCCAGACAAGACTAACACCAGACTGAGTACACTAAGTACACAAAATACTGATTCCCAGCTTGAATTCTTAAGGCAGCTACTTCATAGTGAATTAAAATATTAATTGCCTCATATCTTCTTTTAAACAACAAATTCTTGCAAGATTTAAGTGCAAATTAAAAGCATCAGTGAGAATTCCTGACTGGAAATGACTTGGGCCCTGATTTATTAATATCACCACATACAGGGGTTGGAAAGTCTGTTGGTGCATAAACCTTTCATAAGCACTGGGGTTTAAAAAAAGTGATACTAGAGGAGAGGCAGGAGCATTCTGACAGAATTGGAGTGAACCCCAAGTTTTGTGAATGCACTGTTACAGCTGGAGGAACACAGTGGAAATTAGCTTTCTGAAGTATACCCTAGACAGAAGAAATAAATTCATTCCCAGATGATCCATGTGGACAATGGAAGAATTAATGAGATGGAATTTGTACTTCTTTTTCCTGGCCAGATACAAAGAGTCTGGAAAGGTCATCTTTTTCAAAAGAGAGAATTATTTTTCTAGGAGTCATCTTATTTGAAGAGTAAGACATACTGACTCTCAGCAGATTTTCTGCAGTAGAATGAGATATGAAGCACTCAGGAAATGCACTGATTTTGAGCAAATATTTGGGGTAAAATTATCTGCTGCTATAAACAGAATCTGTTAATTTTTATGTGAATATGAACAGTTGTGCCAGGAAAAGAATGTCTCTTTATATTTGCTCAATTCTGCCTAGGAAATAATCTGAAAATAAACATTAGCTTTTCCTAAACCCAAGTCAAAGGAAGAAGGAACTGGTATAAAATTTACATTTGGCAATTCCACTTTTTCTCATATTCCCTTACTAGTGTGTGTTGTCTAGTTATTTCTCCTTGAACTTGAAAAATCTTACTTGTAATTACATTAAACCAGAGAGAGATAGATGCATTTGACAAATATAAATTACCTATTTAGAAGCAGTGCTTCTGATGTAATTGCTTAAATGGAGTTTAAGCCTAAGTGTCAGTATAGCATTCACTATGTATTTGTCTGATCTATTCTCAGTGTGTCATCCAATAAGTTCTTTCAAGGTCAATTTATTTCCATATTAGTAAAGATTTGGTTTTTGCTCAAGTGGATTGTAAAGGAAAATTTTTTGTGTGTGTGAGTGATTTTTTTTTTTAATGTATTATTCTAGTGAGCAAGTAAACATCTACTTTTAACCAACTTGGCCATTTTCAAGTTTGAAATTCCTGAGATACTTCAAGAAAATGTAATTGTATCAGGCTTTACACCCTTGGCATTTTGAATAGTGAAGTGTCTTTACATGCCTTGAATTTCTGCAGCTGAATATCACTTGCCCAATCAAGGAAATGCAAAATCCTCTGCTCCTTTTTGCCTTTTCAGATCCTCAGATTTTTTCATTTGCTTCAGAAGAACTTTGAAGACAGTAATATGGCTGAGATTCCCCTCGCCACCTTCCACTGTGCACTAACTGACATCCTTTCAAGAAGATAAAGTAAATTGTTTTAGTCAACCAGCAGGTTGATCCATCACTATATGTTACTGAGGAACTCCTGAAAATAGCAGCATGTAGAGCACCTGCAATCAATCAGTCCTCTCTCCTGACCACAGTGAGTAAATGATAAAGAGAGATAAATCCCTTAGAACTTTTTAGCTTAGAATTCTTGACATTAATCAATAAAAAAAAAATTAAGGTATAAGAAAAGAGAATTAAAACATTTTGGCAAAATTTTGTTTAGAGAAATTATAAAATTATATTTTCCATGAAAATATTAATCCAAAGCAATATGATTTTATTGTCAAAATAGATTATGTACCATTGTAAGTAATAGGACTTAAGCCATGACCATGAGGAGATCCAGAAGTTGAGCTAACGCAGATGGGATATCAATATGGATGGATTGTAGCAGAGTGTTTGTATCTGAGAGAAACAGCAGAGGCAGGGGAAAAAAAACCAGAAAAAAGTAGAGGGCAGACAAAAGAACCCTTACAACACAACTAAAAATGAAGCTCAGAGTCTCTGTATATTACTAGTTAAAAAATAGTGGAATAGGAAACTTTCTCTTCTATTTGATTCCTGTTGCTTTCAGAGGGATCAGACTTTGACATAATCCTTTTTATTTGCAAAGCATGTGTGCAAAGAAATATGTGGCCCTACTATTAAGTTGTCTCAATATAGAAAGAACACTGCAAAACTGTCTTTGATGAAGTAGTGGAATGGGTTAATAATACACTAATACACAAAATAACATATTCAAAAGGTGTAAAGAGAGTTAGTTTTAACACGTCTTTTAAAAGAAGATTCAGGGAAAAAGTTCTTTACAAATGTCCCAAACACCCTCTGGCTTCTGTGAAATATGGTTATCAAGATCAGTGTGCAAAGATTTCAAAACAGATTCTTTCTTATCTCCTTTTTTCCCAGCTAGGGCAGTTTGTAGTGAAAAAATGCATTTCAATGAGCCTGCTACAGTTTTTTTCACACATAGGGCCAGAATTTGACTTTGACACACAGGGAAGCAATCCAGAAATTTCTCCAGGGTCTTCATGGACTCCGTGTTAGTGGAGAACAAGTGCATGTCCTCTTCCTTGCAGTTTTTCCTTCTTAGCAGCCTCTTCTTACTCCTTTGAGAGACAAGTATGCAGAGTGGGGCACACTCAGGGAATTCCTGCCCAACAGCAAAACATTTGGTTACAGGTTTACAGCAGGATTATTACAGAGGCCTTCCTACTGTTTGAGCGCTGAGCACTGACCTGAGTAATGGAGGATCTCCTTCATTTGGTGCTGTGCTTATACATGAGGGGCATATTTGTGAGCTAAACAGAATGTTACCATAAAATGGGGAGTAACTCTAAGGTAGAGCAGCACTATTGCTTTATGTGCATTTCAGATCTCTTATGACTGAATTATGCATTGGCACAAATTTTACAATTCAAAGTTTTGATAAAATGAATCATTCTATGAAACCATTGGCCTAAGAATGCACATTGTTGTTACACATATTAATATTGAATAATTTAGCAGTTTTACAAGGCAACAACATTTCTTGCCTTGCAAGTAATACAATCACTAAAATTTAAAAACTTTATGTAGCACAGCCAATGTAAACATTTAGGATCTTGCTTTGCACTAAGATGACAATAAAAAAGAAAATTTCAGTATAGGAAAGCAGCAAATTTATTCCGCTATGCTAACTGAAAGAGAAAATGGAAGACTTTAATCTTCATACAAGTCATGGGAGTTGCTATAAGAAATTTGGGAAAATCACTGGCTTTAGTAAGGTGGGCCAGGTTGGCAATAAATGCAAAATCCTTTTCCAAGAGGTAGAGTCTAGGAAACTTACAGAAATTATGAAAGAAATAGCAGAAAAACATTAATTAAATTAAAAGCTACTCAGTATCCTCTGTACCCAAACAAAACAGTCAAGCATTAGGACACCTCTATGTTCTGACCTTATGGGATTTTCAAGTTTTGAGAAGAAACAAAAAGATAAGCTTTAACTTTTGCAATTCTGTGGCTGTTCAGATAAAGCAGTATTTCAGTGAATCTACATTAATTTTGTCAAAAGCTCCACTCCTGTGATAACAGGGGGCTCTGGATTCATTTAGAATAGTCAAATAAGGAAAATCTAACTCAATAATTTGGACCAGGGGCTTTAATTTAATTCTTTCACATCCCAGTGACTTGCATAGTTTGAATATTGTTGTCTGCTCCACAGTGAGTTTTTCAATAATTGCTTTGGAAATAGGTTACTTTCTGTCTGTCTCTCTATCTCATTATTTTTCATATGGTTACTGGGATTGGCGCAAACCTTTAAAATTACAAGTATGTGGTGGCATGCCCCCCAGCTTATGCCATAACCACCAGTGGGGACTGTGGGGGGCAGATGAAAACTTGCAAAGACGATTCAAGCATCTTGCAAATATTTCAAATATCACTGCAAGTCAATCATCTTACTGATAAATAGTGGCCATGGGACCATTGAGATCTCATGTACTACAGCAGGTGGCACATCAGGATATTCCCACATAGTGACACCTCTTAAGGTTACTCCTCAAGGCTGATCCTTATGGTGTCAGATATTCAGTAAGTGATTAATAGGATATTAAACTTTGAAATCTTAGCTATGTGATCTGGGGATTGATTACACATATATATAATCCTTTAGGTATTAAGCCTCAACCAAGTCTGGAAACAGGAGTGAATCCAGCCACACTTACAATCCTCTCTGAGGAGCTTAGAAAGCAAGGCTGTCCTCTCTGAACAATAATGGGAGGGTCTTCTTGGCAGTTTTATCGGGTCCTGTCTTCTATGCAGTAAGTGTACCTTGCCATTGAAGCATTTACCACTGAAATATGTTGTATCAATAAAATATATTGTTTCTTCTTTCCTGTGACTTAAGGGCACAGTTCCAACTGTGAGAAATTCCAATGGAGTAAGTAACTGGAAAAACCATGATCATTTAGTGGTAGTTCCTTAATTTTTCACACATACCTGAGGTGCTTCTTCCAAAAGTTCTGAAATTGCTCAATATCAGTCTGCATATTTCTTGCTTTTGAAATATACCACATATATATGAAAATTAATTTTAAAAATAACAATGAGACTTGCATGATGCACAGTGACATTTCAGCTAAAACTGTGCAGAGAAATAAAATCTGTTTCCCATTACTTCATTACCATGCGTCTTAAGGCCCTCTGAAGGTCCTGAAGGTCATTACACTACTATCTACTTGTAGTTGCTTATTATTTCAAGATATTCTTTTTTTCCGTCTTAGTAGTCTACACTCTAACAATTCTTCTATCATGACTTGCATGTTCTGAACCCTACTTCTTATCCCTATATTATTTCTGTCCTTTTTCTCCAAATCCCATTCTTTTCAAGATCATAAATGTGGAATCTGGGCCAAAAATTCACTATTCCCTTTTCAAACTAGGACTGTCTCCTACACTAAATCGATGATTCAGAAAAACATGCATGTCTAATTAGTCTGCAGTAACAGCGTGAGTCCTCTGTGAAATAGTCTCTGAGAAGGACAAATATTAGAAGATTAATCTGTGTGTGAGGGGGTGGTTTAGCCCTGGAGTACAAGTGATGAACAGCAATTGATGCTGCCAGGGATTCTTGTGGCATTATTTACAAATTTAGCTGCATACCTATTACATTCAAGAAAATAACAATAACATCACTTAGCATGTGATCATATTTATTTACTAAAACTGTCAGTATAAAAAAATGTAGTTTCCATTAGGAAAGCCAATTCTTGGTTTTTCTAACTGTTCTCAAACAATATTGTTGGTCGGATTTTTCCTATAGTTCCTGAGATGAATCATGAGAGCAAACAAAAAACCATAAGGAGAGCCATACATTGTGTATTATTTATGCTGATTCAGGGGACAGAGGGATTACACAATAAAAAAAAATATTCACAATTTAAGATTAAAAGATGCTGGTATTGTTTATTATTGTTCACAACAGCAATCTGTTGTCTCCAAAGGACAGAGATTGCTCTTGGACCAAAGAATAGAAAGCAGGTGTTTGTTGGAGTCCACAGGATTTTGTTCGGCCTCTGCCAGGAACAATCTCTTTAATGATAGTATACAAAGGATGTTCAGAACCATCTTTACAGAACAGTTCAAATCACTTGAATCTCATGGGTTTATGTTCTACATTAGTAAAATCCTTATTTTCAGCCCAATGAGTGAATATCAAATTCTACTAGTCATAAATATAACATTGTCTGTAGCTCCTGTGTGTGATAGAAAAGCCCTAATACTAACACCTAGTGTTTATCTTAGGATAAAAAGAATGATTGCAAGCAACTCAACCATTGTTTTCTAGATAAGTCATCAAAGCTGGCTATAGCAGTGGTCTTAGCATATTACAGGTACTTGCTGAACAAAATGAGTTTGTTTGTATCAAAAAAATAACTCACTCACCAAAGGCATGGTGCACCATAAGTACAATAACAGGATACAACTTATTCGTGTGACTCAGTTGGAACTGCTGGTCTTAAAGCTACAGGATATGGAATACATTTATGAAACTGAAATCTGCTGAATGTGTCTTTTATTGTTTTTTATATGCAATGATCCAGTTATCAATAATGACATTTAATCTGGAGTTTTGTTGCATTGATTTTGCATTTACTGCATGTAGACATAACATGAGCGCATGTATGACTAATTTTTTGTATAAATATAATAATTAAAAGGTATTCCAGTAGAGAATATTCCTGTTCATTTTATACCTTATTAAAAAATTGAAAGCAACTCATTATTCAATGTAAACTTTTCTAATGTTTTAATTTTAAACTTACTGATTTTTTTTTTTATGCTTAGTAACGTCAGTTACCAAAGTTTTCAGTAGTAACTATGCAGTACCTGCCAACAGTTAGATAACAATTAAGATAACATTATAATCAGCAGTAATCTCTGGTTTTGAATTTTGTGTTTCTGGCCAATCTTATTAGCTTTTATAGCCTAAAAAAAATATTAGAATTCAAGAAGGAAGTACAGAAGATAAGAAAGTTAAAATAGAACAAATGGGATCAGAAAGGAGAATGAATGGGTGGGTTAAACCTAAGAACAATGAATGAGTGGGCTTGTCCCTGTAGATCTATCAAAGATTTTCTTTAAAATTAAGATGAGAAAGCAATCATACTTGCAGTGCCAATTTTAGATCCAATGTACATGTATCTGCATTCCCTGATGACAAGAAAGCAGATTTCCATCAAATTCAATTTTTCTCCAGTCTACTAATCATCAGGCTGAACCAAAGCAGGTTCTGTCTTAAAGTCAGAGTATCTAGAAGGAGATTTTTAGAATATTGCTGGTGTCATGTTACTTCATTAACAGCAATATACATGTTTCCATGTGTTTTGGAAACCAGCAGCAGGTTTTTTAAAAAATATTTTACATAACGAAAGGAAATTTTTTTCCTTATGCAAAAGGAGTGAAATATCAGAGAACAGGTTTGAGTAAGAACCTGACCAGATGGTGCCCAAGCCACCAGGTTCTTGTTTAATTTATTTGATATTACAAAACTATCAGCAAGATATTCTGCAACTTTCCTTTTGAATGCTCGGACTTTATCATGTTTACTAGCAAAGGTTTTTCCCACCCCGAAAACTTCTGAATTTTCTATAATTCAAGCCTGTAATTTTTTTGCCTGTGACAAGAAGGTTAATTTCCTTCCTCTTTGTAGATATTTTGTACATGTTAAAATACTTACTGTGTCTTTCTCTCACACTCTCTCTCTCTCTCTCTCTCTCTCTCTCTCTCTCTCTCTCTCTCCCCCTTTTTTAATATGCTGAATAACTACATTTTCCCTCTTTGAAGGCTATTTTTTCTAAGCTTATGACAACTTTTTTGATTTGGACCCTGTCTTTAATGGTCAGCACTATATATAAGAACGTAGGTTAAAGCTGGCCTGTAGAGTGCAGATGAGTAAAGCTAGAGGATTAGTTCATTTCTCATATACGTCTTTACACATCTGTGAGACGCTTTTCTTATTTTTCCTGAACAGGCATCATTTTTAATACATATCTAATTTGAAAATCACAAAGAACTGCTTTGTTTCCATGCAGAACTTGGTTATCTAGCCTAAAATACAATGACCTGTGTTCATCTCTAAAAATAACATTTAATTCAAACTAACTTGAATATGCTTTGAAATCTTTTCCAGGAAGGTGCAGCTAAATATTTATGTGTGGATATGAACAAAGGTGAGGCAGACCTGCTTAAGGAAAGTGGATTCTAATGATACTATGGTGACAGCATCCATTGGAGCTCCATTTCATCTGAAAATTAAAAGGAATATGATTATTGGGCTTCCAGCACAATAAATGAAAGTCTTGACTGTAGTCACTCCATGAGCACAGGCTTCCACTGGCACCCACTCCCTTAACACTGTTTTCCTTGTGCTGACATTCTTGTCCATTTTGCCTTGGAGACTCACAGGAAAGTGTCAGCTGTTAATGAAGATACATGATATGAACTTGCAGAGTTCTCTGAGATGAGTCCCACAGAGTGCCCATCAAACAGTGAGATTTTAATTTTTTTGAGGTTTTTTTCCTTTCTAGGCTTTTCTTACAGTTGACACAGAAGTTGTGGTTCAAAGATCCTTGTAGGAGTCTCTAGGTTCATAGGTTCTAAAGCCAGGGGTAATCAATCTAAGAAGGAAATGGATTTGGACTGTGTCCCAATTACTAGATATAGTTGCTATATCTGTATATTAACAATCTCTTCACAAACCACAGATATTATTGTGCATTTATGATTCGTAATTATTTGAGGGATCATTGGTATCATCAGTTTAGACAAATATAATATAATATATGAATATCAAACCACTGTGTGTATGTGTTTGTAGAGAAAGGCCCCATTATTTCATTTGGATTGTTCCAGAACTATTGGAACTGTGCGGGTCTTTTATGTGAATAATAAGAAAACCTTTTTGTTCTTCTGTTCAGTGAGCATGGGGGTTGTGAGGCCTTCACCAACACTAGTATGAAACTCAGCAGGTTTCACTAAAATATTCAGAGATCCCCTTATACTGTATTCATTCTGCTCTGTTCCCAGATGGATGTGGTGTGTGCAGTGCCATCCACAGAGCTGCTGTCTGTGTCATCTGTTCTTCCAGACACGAACCCTAGTTATGATTACAGCTCTGTTTGCAGTGCTGTGCCTGCATCAATGCACCCTTTGCATGCACTGCACTTACATATGAGAAATGTCAGAAGAGTTACGAGTAGAACACACTGAAAGAGAGCTTTTCATATGCATTAGCAATGTAAGCATCCTGTGGTGAGAGAAATTTCTTTTGTCCTCAGTGAAACTGTGTTAGAGCCTATCCATAGCGGGTATTTTCCATTGCTGTAGGAACTCTCTAGACTATGTTGGCAATCCAACTCAGAAATCATAATCAGAGAATGACTGTTTCAGCTTGGTAAAGAAGCCTTTTGCTTTCTTTATGCTGAGGATTTCTAGCATACTCGAATCTTGCAAGAAACATTTCTACCCTTCTCACTTTTAAATGATGATGAACTTATGGACCTTAATAAAGACCATTCATTCTTTCTGTTATCCTTAGATCTCCTCAGTGGATAGATATGTCATTTGGATATCATAGCCAAAGTGATATTAAAGTTATCACCAAAAAAATTTCATGCTGCACAAATATTTTTCCCTTTCAAAAACAAGAAAACAATCATACTGAATTACTAAGAGCCAGTTTGGGAGCAGACAAGAGCAAATTGTGATTACAACATGTTATTTACCATAATGCTAAGAGACAGTTCAGAAAGTGATGACAATCTGCCTGAGATCTTTTGGGAGTACATGCAAATGTTAAATTCTACCTTCAGTGCCTAGTCAACATGATATAGTGATTGCAGTTTTCATGAGGTGAAAGTCAAGGTGTTCTTACAACATTGTAAAACTGAATAATTACAGAAATTATGATGATATTTTTGCTTTTTTCAATCAGACATTTTGAGAGCCATCAATGCTCTCTATGTATAAAGGCAAAGCAATAATTCAAAAAGTAAAAAAAAAAAATTAGGAAATTTCAAAAATGGTTCACATGGTCACTGCACTATCTATAACAAAAATTTAGGTCTGAGGTTCACTTGCAAGCCTGAATCCCATCTCAAAAAGAATATAATAATTTTATGAAGAGTAAATAGAGAGTTACAAATATGACCAACAGTCTTCACTCAGGGAGGTATTGAAAAGATGTCTACATTTAAAAATTAAAGAGGTAGTAAATAAACCTCTTTCACACGATTTTCTTGCCATGAAATGTTGAGGATGTCAAAAGGCTGTTAAACTCAGAGGTCTACGTCTGGCTCATTATATCACTAGACCTCAATTTATCCTGTTCTGATAATCTTATTCAGTCATCCACTATTCACTGCTATGAGAGAAGTCAAGACAATTTAGATCTTAAAGCCACCATGCTGTATTTCTCATCTGCAGACAAGAGCTATCAGATTTGGAATGCTCCTTGACTGCTCTGCATTGCAAGGTTGACCTTGTTCTTCATATTTTATAGGAAGTCAGAGTTTAATCTTATCTCCTCTTGTGGAAAGGAATAACTTTCTCTTCTGTGCTTGGTTTGGAGTAGAGATAATTTTGTTCCCAGTGGCTAGTATGGGGCTATGTTTTGTGTTTGTGCTAAACACAGGGTTGATAATATGGAGGTGTTTTTGGTGATTGGTGAGTTGGGCTTACACACAGATTCTGCTTCTTGCACTGCAGCTCTGGCAAGGAGCCTGGGGATGTATGGAAAATTGGGAGAAGATACAGCTTGGAGAGGTGACTCCAACTGACCAAAGATATATCCTAGAAAATATGACATCATGGTCAGCACAATAAGTGGGAGGAAGAAGGAGGAAGGCAGGGGATGCTTGAAGTGATGATGTTTTTCTTCACAAGTAACCATTACATGTGATGCAGGAGGCAGCTGAACCCTTTCACATCCATGAGAAGCAGTGAATTAATTCCTCATTTTGCTGTGCTTATGTGTGCAGCTTTTGCTTTTCGTATTAAACTGTCTTTATCTCAGCTCATGAGTTTTCTACCTTTTACCCTTCTGATTCTCTCCCTGACTCTGCTGATGGCGGGAGTGAGTGACTGGCTGCGTGGGGTTTGGCTGCTGGCTGGGATTAAACTGTGACACTTTCCAAGAAAGCCCTGCACATATCTGAGCTGTTGTTTGGAGTCAGGTGGGAAAGACAGATTCAGAACAGAAATCTGTTTGAAGAAATACACAGAGTATAGCATCTATTCTTAACAAGCTGAAGGTTTTGTTAAGATGTGTCTGAGAATAGGATTAGATGAGTATGATGTAGTTTTGTTATGATTATTTGATCTGATCATTATTATGAAGGTAGATACATATAAAACTAAAACCTGAGTTGAGGGACCTGAACCAACTTTCCAGATTACATTGGAAGTAGCTTTAAAAAAAGAAAAAATATGTAGATAGAGGATTTTGCATTATTTTCTTCATGTTTGAGTTAAGATCGACTCAAAATCTTAAGCCTTTCTCCACAGCCCTCAGAAATATGTACAAAAATTAAACTGAGATTCTCATGTAGTTTTAAGAGCTTATTAAAGTGCCACAAATGAGGAACAGAACTCAACTATATAAACTGAAATGCTTTAAAATAAAAGGTTATCCTGAGACATGAGACCTTTTGACCCTTTACACCTAGTAGAGATGTGTAGGGCATATATAGCACATCAGATACATTCAGACCAAACAAGTGATTTTTTGTGATAGGCTGATGATGCTTTCTTGGTTTTTTGGGGTTTCTGTGGGTTTTTTTTGTTTTTTGTTTTTTTTTTTGAGAGAGAGGAGCGATGATTTTAGATATTTGAAGAAAGTACGAAGTAAATCCTTGGATGCAGAAAATGTCTAGGGAACATTTTTTGAAGATCTATCACTTGCCATCTATATATACATTCCACAAAATTAATTTAAAAACAATGGAATAAAATTTCACATTTAAAAATGTGTGGCTGTTGACAATCCTCAAGAAATCTTACCTCAAATTCTAAGTCATAGTGAAAACTGGTCCACTGAAAGATTCTGTGTCACTTGGCACACAGTATTTGAGAGTAAAGGACTATTGTTTCTTTCTGCATGAGGGACATTTCCTTAAAGTTATTTATTTATGCCTGAATAAAGGAAATTTAGGAAATTGTTATTGGCTGAATGTTTGAACATTGAAAACAAATTTTACCTCTGTCTCTCCTGAGAGGTCTATAAATCCCTTCTGTACAGAGTAATATCCTCTGTACCAAATAATATCTTCACCATTTCACCTGCAAATGTGGCATTGTAAATGCTTTACAGTTCATCTCTGACAGGGTACAAGGGGAAAATGGAATGGTGACAAATGAATTCAAGTTGGCTGCCAATTCTGACTTACAAAAGTTTAATGTAAGAAGTGTTTCCTTGAATTTTCTTGTCTCTCCATGAACTCTATATTTGAATTTTAGAGAAGTCAGCTGCCTTTTGTTTTGCCTGGGTTAGTGTCCCTGTGAAAACACTGACATGAGGTTCTTCACTAGGAGTTTCCAGGTCACTAGTCTCCTTCCGTGGAGATGCTGTGCAGCTACTTGAGGGTTGCCTGCCAATGTCAAATAGATAGACTCATAAAGGGGCTTTGGTGTTCAGTTTTATCCTGAACTAAATAGTAATTTATTATAACATAAGCAAATAGAAATATGGCAACCGCTGGTAGTGCTGTATCTTGCCTAATATGTTAATGTAAGCATGGTTCCTGCCTACAGTAACATATTAGCTGCTTGTGAGCAAAGACAGAGCAGAGACTGTTTTCAAAGCAGCTAGTTAAGACCAGCTGCCATTTCCTATAAAACAGTGTCCAGTGCATTTAATGAGTCTAGACATTCATCTATCAGTGTGTCTTTATGTAAGACACAAATTCCTAAATCTAGAAGCAAGTGCTTTTTGGTTGTTTTTCTTGAGTGCTGCATGATAAGCTTGGGGACAGAAAGTCCAAAAGAGGAGTTTCTGAGCACTGAAAGTGAAATATATGTGGGTTGTTAATAGTACAGTCTTGACTAATTATTTCATTCTTCCCAAAGACATTTCTTTGGCAGCACTCTCTAAGCATTATCTAAGACTCTAATCATTCTTGTGTTCATGCAATCATCTGGTTGTGTAGTTACATTGCCTTCATCTGGGCCAGCATATGCATGAATCCAATAACACCAGCAAAGACCTGAACTTGGCAAAGAATCCAGATATTTTCCCCAGTCCACTTTGGGTAAGCAGATGACATGGGGGCACACATAATGCTAGGCTCTGTTCAAACATTACAGTGAGAGTGAGGAAAGCCTACAGATTTCAAGTTCTAGGTATGTAAACCACTTTCACTATTTATGAGTGGGTTACAGAAGAGTATAACTACACTGGTGAAGCAAAGAATTCAAAATTGGTGAGGTGCAGGGTATGGATGCTTTCCCTGACACATGCCACTGTTGATACTTCCTGACTGGATGCCATAAGTTTTTGCAATATGAGAACAAAAAACGTCAACCAGACATTTATGACATTTACTGAATTTATTAACCTTTTTTAGATGTGGTTTTGAACACAGAACAACCTAGCCACATAAGAAATGGGTATTATCTCAATATTTAGATAGGAAAATAATTCAAAATTGATTTTTGTATTCTCTCACTCAGGGAAATTTAGTTCAGATTAACACAGTCAGTCTGCTACTAACACATTCTGGAGAACAGTTACAGAGTTGTATTATAAGGGTGCAACATCTCAAAAATTTAGGTTGAAGGTGTGGAGTGGATTTTGAGCATTATTCTTTTAACATTTTGCTTATGTTTCATTTGAAATGTAAATATTTGCCTTTATGTTTAACAACAGGGATTTGGGTCCTTCAAGGATTATGATGCTTTTATAGTGCGTTTCCTTGTCTGTTTTTGAAAGACTACCAATGCAGTTATGAATGAGTGATAGAGTCATAGAATATCCTGAATTGGAAGGAACACACAAGGATCCTTGTCAGACTCCTGGTCCTGCATAGCATAGCCCCCACAATCACACCATGTGCCTGCAAGCATTGTCCAAACTCTTCTTGAACTCTGTCAGGCTTGATGCTGTGACCATTTCCCTGGGAAGCCTGTCCCAGTGCCCATCCACCCCCTGGGTAAAAAAAATACAAACCTGTCCTAATATCCAAACTAAACTTGCTAAACTAAACACAGCTTCATGTTGCTCCTTCAGATCCTATCCCTGGTCACCAGAGAGAAGTAAGTGATCAGGACTTGCCCCTCCTCTTCCCCTCACAAGGAGGCTGTAAGTGCAGTGTCATGCTGGGACATGCTGGGAAGCCTCCCCCAGTCCCCTCCAGGCTGAACAGACCAAGCAAGCTCAGCCACTCCTTGTATGGCTTCCCTCAAGGCCCTTCACCATGCTTCTGGCCATCCTCTGAACTCTCCCTGATAACTTAATTTCTTTTTTATGTAGTTTTGCCCAAAACTGCACAGAGGACTGGAGGTGAGAAGGTAACTCAGGACAATCACCTCCCTCAGCTGGCTGTGCCTGATAAACCCCAGGACACGGCTGGCCCTCTTGGATGTCAGGGCACACAGATGGAGTCTAGCTTGTTTGTTTTCTTCATCATGATGTCACTTTGAAGTCAAATATTATTGGTGACAGTCCAAGGTTTTTTTCTTTTCTTTTTTTCTTTTTTTTTTTACTTTTTTCTATTAGTATTCCTTATTGGTGAAAAGGGAATTGGATGGAACCCTTAAAGGGAGGCAATTAATTTCAGTGTTCTCCTTTAAATTGACTCAAACAAAGACAATGAGTTAAACTATAAAACCTCTTAGAGAATCCCTTCTGTCATCTTATTTCATTTTTAAAAATATTTTTCTACACTAATATTTGATGTTTTTATTCATCATAATTGTTAAAGAAAATATGGTGTTCTTAAATGAGTTAAATATATACCCTGAAAAGTATTTTTTATCTTGTGTAAAAGCCAGTAAATGAGAAATTGCAAAATAAGCTTGAGAATATGAAAAGGCTTATTTTCATATATTATGCAAATATGGAATAAAACAGAAGTATAAAAAAATCTCCTGAAAAATGTATGAAAAATGGCTAAAGGTGATAATTCCGTATTTTGACTGACTTGTTATATTCACAGCAGACGTTGTAGTGCGCAGAGTCCTGTGGGGAAAGAGTGAGTTTTGCCTTATTTGGTATAGGTATGTGAGTCAGAAAGGCTTTCCTTTAAGTATTATGCATTCTAATTTCTTTTTTTAAAGCAGAAGTTTTCTGGATATAGGAAAAAGTGCTGAAATTAGGGCACATTATTCAGATACATACTGGAGCAAATCAGGAGTTTATAAGGCAGATAATGTTATCATATTCTTGTTGTCATGGACACATGGCCAAGATTGTTCAGACTGAAAAAAGACTTTAGCTTTTTCTTTTGAAATTCCTGTTTTCCAGAACTCTGAACATATTTTTGGAAGCTATCTTGCTATTTATGGGATGAATAATACCGACCAACTCTTAAATAAAGAGAAGTTACCTTAAATCTACTGTATATGTCTCCAGTCATATTGTAAATTATGTTTGTGTGCCTTTGTTGTTTGCAATGCTATATCCTCCCTTACAATTTTTGTGAACAGCTCTTCTCTTTTAAGTGTTTGCCCAGCATCACATAGACAATGCCCATGCTATATATCAAACTGGAGCCTTAATGTTACCTATATTGAATATATTCCCTTTCTCACTTTCCTAAAATTATTGGTTTAGTGGTTTAGTGGTTACATTTTTACATTTTTCTTCCTGTACAGATTTCCCAGGGACTGGATCTCCCCTTCAAACTGTCCAGAATCATACTACCATGGGGCCATACTACCCCTTTTTTCATTTGTCATTAATGATCTCTAAATCATCCATATCCCCAGCTTTCAACCTCTTTGGCTCCTCAGTAGCATGACAAAAGCTAGCCCTGTGGGAGCATCCCATGTCAGCCCTGGACACCCTCCCGTTGGAGCTGACCCACAGGGGAGCACACTTGTTGACACAGAGAGGGGGTAAGGAGAGCTGGCTGCTGGGGACACCTTGCCTCAGGTGACACATTCGGTGTGGCTGAGATACACGTTTCTAATGAAACTTATCAACAGTGAAAGGACCCCATTTTGTCTCCACTCTGGTGCTTAAATCTAGTATGTCGCTGATGGACATGGTAAGCCATGAACTTAAAGCTTAAAAAGCTTAAAAAGTTTGTTTTTATGTATGCCAAACAGGAGGGTATGAGAATGGGTTAACACTGTGTGACAGCCCATACAAACAAACAGATTTCCTCATATCTTTGCATAGGAGTAGCTGCTGCTCTTCATTACCTTGTACCACTGTGTTCTAAGCTTTTCGTCATGATTTTGTATCTTAATATTCTTTTTTTTAGCCTTAGTTCATGTCCACAGCCTTTTGTGGCCACAAATCAATGAATTAGTTAACTGCTCCTACAATCTTTCCTCAATGCCAAAACCTCCTCTTTTTTGCTCTTTGGTAACTTACTCTATTTTCAATCTCACTATGAAATACCTCTTAAATATCTTTATATGATATATAACACAAAAATACAACAAAAATAAGTACAATGCTCTGATGCAAGAATCTTCATTTAAATTACTTGTTTATATTTTTGCTTTACTTGTATTAAAATTTCACTTTTGGAAATGGAGATGACAATAAATATCGGTTTACTGTTCTTTAAATACATACAATGTTATCATTAATCAGCAAACCAAAATCCCCATCCACAAGGAAAAACTGCATTTCTTGATTCCTTTGACATGCACTAGAGGCTGAAGTTTGACTTGCTTTATGAGTTTATTGGCTTAGGTGCATCTAAATCAAAAACATATTGAACCTGGAGGTCCAGTGGTCTGGGTTTGCAAGTAGGTGGGGAGTGTCATGAAAAAGGTAAGCACAGCACAACAAACTGAATTTGACCTCTCTGCTACATGCAATACAAAAGAAAGGCAAAACCACAAAGCTTTACATTGTTCTAAATGGATATATATTTCAGCTCTTTGCTTCTGCAGGAGTTTTGTGCAATGTACCTAACATTCCCTGCTAGTTTCCAGCTTTACTGCATACCTCCTTGTGAAAAAAACCCCAAAAGTGTGATGAAATAGACATGCTCTCCAGAAGGTTACAAGTGAGTCAGCACTGCACTATCACTACTCCTTTAGTAAAGACAGTGAATGATTGGTTTGTTTGTTTGTTTGTTTTGATCATATTGTGTTGACTTCTTAAGATAAGAACAATCCTATCTTAGATGCAGATGTGGGTGGCAGCCTGTTTCTGATTCAGTCACTTCTCCCACCAACAAGCAGGAATATCTCAGCACACAGCACTTTCCACAGACACCTGGTGTCATGGCAGGATAAAAAGAAACCTTTCCTGTAGGAAATTTTTGACAGAAAGTAAAGGTAACTTTTAGAATATTTTAAGAAAAAATTAAAAGAAGCATGTCTTCCAGATATTTCCTTTGTGCAGTTGAGAGAAGACCTGATCATAGTAACATGACTACTGTGCAAATATTCCGATCCTGGAATGACTCCCCATTGTGGTTTTCATGGCAAAGAAAATATTAGTCGATAGAGTTCTTGTGTTACTCTACCTGCAGGCTGTCAGAGTCTCAGGATTATCATTTGACATTTTCATGTTTTACAGAAGAGGGCATAACACTGTGTATAGGTTTTAAAATGTGCTCATGAAAACATTGCTTTCAATCTAAGTTTATGAATCTGTGGTTCAGCATCACAGGGACATAAAAAATTCAACTTGGTCATGTGGAAAGCCATACAGCCTTCATCTACCTACTCTGCTCTCCACTATAAGCTCTAAAACTTGGTCCTTGATGGACAATAAATGCCTTACTCTGGGAGCAGTTGCAATAAATCACAGTGATGACAGCATAATGCAAACAAACTTAACTGTTGGCACTGCCAGGGCTGTATATAAAGCTTGTCTACACTCAGATCCAATACCAATGGAAGAATAGGATAAGAAAATGGGATATGACTGAAATGTAGATTAATGAGATAGGAAGCTGCAGAAGGAAAGTGAAAATAGAAGCACGCCGACAAAATGCAGTAGAGTTGCTTCCATTGGCAAAGGCTGTTCTACTTTGGCTTTGCTTCATTCAGCAATAGGCTATTTTATTGGCTTACTTTATTATGAAAGGAGGATGAGGAGGAAAACCTCCTTTAATTTATTTGATTATATGGATTTAATTTATTATAGAAATTTTTGAAAACAAAGCTATTGTTGGTACCAAATTTGGGTAAAAATTTTGAAAAATTACTACATTTGAATTTGATTTAAACAAGCATTTATGATGTTTCTATTTTCTTCTTTTTAATTTGTGTAGGAAGATAATTTGCATTCAAAGCCCTAGTTCAAGATAATTTAAAAAGCGAGCTTCCCTCTCATACAGACTTAAATATAGAATGTACCTTTTCTTAACAGGGAAGCTGAGAGGCTGTAATAAACAGATCTCCAGATTTCATTTAGGAGGAAGTTACACTTGCAAGACAAAAAAAAAATGTTGAACTATTTTTTCTATATTGTTAAAATATGATTATTTTAATCAGCAAATAGAAATATCACATAAGAGATGTT
Organism: Thryothorus ludovicianus; assembly: GCA_013397245.1. Taxonomy (NCBI): domain Eukaryota; kingdom Metazoa; phylum Chordata; class Aves; order Passeriformes; family Certhiidae; genus Thryothorus; species Thryothorus ludovicianus. Next base: position 438,797 of record VZTB01018367.1, read on the forward strand.
ATCCATCAACATTATATAACTTTACCCCCTGTTTATTGCAAAGTAACAAAATGGAACATGTATATTTGTTATCATACATAGTTATAATTCAGGTGTCCAATTTTTGCTATTGAATATTCTGTTGAGGCTTTGCTGAGGCTTTGCAAAAAAAATAACAACTGGGGAAATGGAGTTAGATGGGAAACTTTTAGTTCTGTTCCATTTCTGATAAGTTTATCTATATTTTTTTCTGAGTATAACAATAGTAATTGAAAAGTGTGGATTTATGCATCACTCCATTTATCTGCAGAACATGCCACTCAGAAATGCATTAACTACACTAAATTTGTGTGGTTCTTTTCTTTAAAAGGCTTTTTATTATCTGACTTTTCTTTTTTCAGGATTTTTAATCTGCATAAATTTAAAAAAAAAGAAAATAATTTTGTCACATGATAGTTAATTAAAACAAGAATTTTGAATTTTTTTTACCCAGAGGTAGTAAATACTGAAATATTATATATATTTCTGAGAGTTAAGATATATGTAGAAATTGGAGTGGCTTGAATACAAGAACATACAGCAAAATGCATGAAACAAAGTTACAGGGAGAAAATATATGATATGTAGGAGCAACGTACAATGTTATATGTCTGATTTCTGAAGAAAATAAAAAAAATACTTTAATTTTAAAGACATAATGAGGAAGAAGAAGAAAACAGTTTGTCAGGCTGAATAACATAACGGCTGCTTTCTTAGAGCTACAAAAGTTCATCTCTTCCAGGTATAAATAGCTAACAGTTGTCAAAGAAAAAAAGATCAGAATAAACATTTTTGTTGTGGATATTGCACTACAGAAAACCAGTGTCTCAGGCTTTCCTGAAAGTATCAACATGCTCAAAAAAATATATATACAAGCTTTGATTGCATTTGGAAGCATCCTTTTGCTTTTTAGAGGAATGTATTAATATTAGAGATAGGCAAGTCTGTTTCTCAACATGTGTTCTGAGCTGAAAATGCTCTTCATGGACTCCGTAAGGGAAATATAGCACAAACTGAAACATCAAAATGTTATACTTGAAGAAACATAAGGCAGTTTATTACAAAATGCAGGCCAGAACTAGTAATTGCTCCACAGGAGAAATGTATGCAGCATTTCATTTTTCCATAGTGCTGCTTTGCATGCTGCACATGGATAATGTAAATAAATGTGTATTAACAGAGGATTTTCTTCCCAAAGTTCCTCTGTTTCCCAAGTGTGTTTGTTTGTATTCTGCCTCTTATAATGTCAAGTGTTTCAAGTGAAAGATACGAGAGGAACCCCGCAGTTTCTGCTGAATCTGAAGTATTTCAGCAAAATGCTGTTTTCTCCTTTTTTCATTTCCAGATATTTGTGGATTCGAGGCTTGTGCAGACAACAGACAAAGAGGATGCTGAGCCCTCAAAATACTACTAGGGAAGAAAGAGACTCTGGCTTATGGAGGTACTTTAGGTGGCCTATTTCTTTGCAATATAGATTATTGCTTTCTGAGGCAGGAAATGTTCTTGACACACAATTAGGAATAGCTCTGCTAAGACAGAAACCAGCAGTAATAAAACCTGATAGCTGGCACACACAAGCCAATAGTCAGCTCTTTGTCAGGGTCACCCTGTTTGTCTTGATGTTGGTTGCTTTCTGGTGATAAGGGAAAGAAAGACTGGTGCTGAAGAACATTTTAATGATGAATTTTCAACTGTAAGCATTTTGCAGTTACCCAGATAGCTGCTAGAGCAAGCCCAGGAGCAGCAGAGTGCTTAGCTCCTGCCTCTCACTTTGGCAGTCACATGTCATGTTTAGAAAAGTACCTGGAGCCCACATGTGGAAGAGAGGCATTTAAAGCTCCCTGTGAGAAATGGGCATGCCAGTAAGTGTGCCTGGAGGCACAGCACAAGGGGACACTGAGTCCTGCATCTTTACAGGGGACACAGTAGAGATCCTTCCAGATCCTCTCCATCCTGGTTGTGAGCCTACCATAGGAGTAGTGTTTGCAGCCTTAGCCACGGCCAAGGAAGAGAGGGGCTCTCACTGTTAGTCCCCAGGGACTGGTGACCCAGGAGAGGATGCCCTGCCAGCGTCCCTTCCTGCTTTCCCCTCCTGGGTGTTCACCCCTGCCCCTGCTTGGCCAGAAGTCTGTAGGTGGAAGGGCAAGTCACCTCTGCCACTGCCCAAATGGCAGCAGAGTTAACTGCAGTCTGATGGGGTGTTACTTCAAGAACTTGAGGAGCAAAGAGGAAGAGGAATAGCTGGCTAATTTAAGAAAAGCAGCATTATTTTTAATGTCTTCACATTGCCAGTGTAGAAATTGAGCATCTCTTTCCACAAATTAAGACAGAAAATTATTTTTAATTACCCACAAATTGTGCCTAATGACAAATATGGATGGTATGAAATGAACTATGAGATGTATCATGTTTATATTGAGTCTGACTCTCTAGTAAGTCGAAAAAGTCACATTATAAAGGGAAGTTACTTCACTGGTATTTTACTAATTTTTTTAATGTGGGCACCTCTGAAGATTTATTACAGATGATGCAATAATCAGTGCCTAGGAATCCTTTGACTGAATATGGAAACATATGTAAACTGGCTTTTCAGAAGAAAAAATGAGTGATTATTTCTCACTGCAGGCTGACTTGTATTAATTCATAGTCAGATAAAGAAAATATTAATTTTATAAGATATACTGCTGAACATACACATTGCTAACGATGTTACCCTGAAGCTCTACAATTGCCACTGTTAGCAACTGACCATAAGTGTTCTGAGTTTGCAGGGCCTGGGGTCTGAGGATTGTCATGTCTGCTCTGTCTGAACTTTTATTGACCTGCCAGCAGCTTTTCTTTAATATGGTTTAGCTGTAACTACATATTTCCTAATTGCAGATTGTCTACAGCTAATTTGTTTTCCTCTGTTCTGATGACTCTAACACAATGACATCTCATATAGAATCACAGATTGGTGAGACAGCAGCTGGATGAGTGGAGACACTAAATACAGCTGAGGTGGGGAAGAGGCTGGCACTAGAGACTCCAAGGCCATAAACTGCTCAGCCACGGTCAGTCAAAGAAATGCACACCTGGGTGTCGAAAGGAGAGCAAAGAAAAAGTATCCAGCATAGAAAAAAGTAAGCTTGGACATAACATGGAGCAGCAGACCAAAGAAGAAAGAATGAGATGTGAAAGCATGATAGTAAATATAGAAGGAGGCCAAGTGAGGCAAAACCATCAACATGACCACAATGTTTCTATTAGAGAAGAACTCCAGATGCTCAGAGCTTGCCATAAGACCTCCCAATGCCAGAACAGTGATAGGGGGAGCATAACCCTGGGAAAAGTGATAGAAACTAATGTGTGTGCATACCACTAAACTGTGTGTGCATACCACTGCTGATTCCATTCTTCTTTTTTCTTAACAATTAGATTTGGATGAAAAAATGCTACACTTTTTCAATTTTGATTATATGAGAAATAAACTTTTGTCTTTATATACATGAGGCATGCTTATTCTGAGGCCACAAATAAGGTGTGAACGTAACTGTAGGCATTGACTTTCAAAAATTTCCCTTCCTCATTTCTTGCTCCTTCATATGTATTATAGGGTGCATAACGTTATATTCCATTCATCCTTAGTTTTCAGAGTGACTGTCTGGTCTGAAATATTTCACTGTGACTGAAATTGATTAGCACTGCCTCTCCCAAAGCCCAGCAACAGCCTCTAAATAATAAAAAGCATTGGAGTCATTTAACATATACCCAGTATTAGCACTGACACCTTTGGCACTCTCAGTCCCATTTGGGAGGTGCTACACAAGTATGAGTGAACACTGTCCTAGCTCTCAGTTCACAGTTACTGTAAAGAATCATACTTCCTATGAAATAACACTATTTCACCAAGTAAGTCAAGCTTACTTCTGGCCCTAAGTTATTATTGCAATAGTGTAGCTTCTGGGCCTTAAGGATAGCGTCAGTCTGTCCTTCCCTGATGTTCCTCATTTCAGCTGCTGCAATGATTGCCACTGGCTGATCCAACCATGGAGCTATGACACGGGCCACATCTCTGTTACTGGGATACAAATATCTCTTTTTTCTTTTTCTAAATATAGCTGCAGCTACAAATGGCCAGCCATTAGTGAACTGAATATTCAACAATTTCAATTAAATTGATTGTAGCTATACTTCAGTTTTTACTGAGCCTGTCTGCGGTATCAGAAACACATTATGGATTGCATGCCTCTTCCAAAAACTGAGCTATTATTTCCAAACCCCAAAAGTGAATGTGTTTGCCATTAAAAATTATAAATAAAGCTAAAAAGTCACTACATGCTTAGAACCATCATAAGATTAGAACCTATGATCCTACAAAAGAGCAATTCTTTGAACAGTCTGCTGTGATTCCTAAAATTATGGGAGGTTTGAAAGGGTCTATTGATTCTATGGCAGAACAATAGATGTCCTGTACTTAACTCCTTAATTGATTTTAATGATCCTGATGGATACCAGCCAAAGAGTTGGAACAAGTTGTAAGGTCAAACCAAATTATTCCTTTTGAACATTTCCGCAATCAAATCTTCTTATGTTATAAATTAATTTGAAAAGGAAAATGGTCAATTATAGCACTTCATAATTAGAAACCCACATGCAGAAAAGCTAATGAGATGTATCTGAGATTTTCCATGCTCCATGGAGGCTTGCAGTAGAAGAAACTGAATAATCTGTTTTGTACCATATTGCACACAGAATTTCACTCAGTATGGAAAGAAAATACACTCAGGTCCATTACAAAGGGAATTTTTTTTTTGGTGAGCATACAATTAAATATTTCATGCACAACAGTTTTAGTAAAAAAAAACCCAACTTCATACTTCAAACCAATTATAATATTTAAGAGAATGGCATATTAAAGGTTAATATTTTACCTGATAATCAGCTCATCTGCAATATCACTCTGTGGCTAGGTACACTTTAACCAAGAAAAATGTGGTAAAATTCAAATTATCATATCTCTCTTCCACTATGGGATAACTGTTTCACTTTTCCAGGCAGGGTGCTTCTCTCTCCTTTTCTCTTTTCCTTCTTGTCCCAAACCCTGATGTTTTCTGGTCTTACCTCCTCTGTTCTTAAAGCTGATGTGCAACTCAGGGAAGACTGTGTCTGAAAGACAGTGTGCCCTTCAAGCCACAAGTTGGGGACAAGTGGCCACCCTAGACAGGTAGGGCTGCAGGGTAATCTGTGGAGCAACAGAGGCCTCCGTAACCTACTCATGATGGAAATTTCTGATTATGCATCAAGATACTCTTGGCTTGAGTACAATATCATATTAACCTATGCTTTAGATGAAATTTGGAAATATTTCTACTTCTCTTTTCTCCCTTCCTCCCTATTCCTATATCCCTTCCCATTAATTGTCCCTCCTCAAACCTTGCTTATAATACCTTTATCAATAATTAAAATATTTATAGTGAAATGCAAACACAGAAGTTAAATCAACAGGAATCTTTGTACCAATAGCACACATTCATGAGTCACCTTGGTTCAGGTATATTTTACAACATGCAGAGAGACTTTGCAACCAAGCTGGGCACAGCACAGAGAGCACAGCAGTTATTTAGGGAGGGTAGTGCATGCAAGAGATGGCCAAGACCAACATAATTACAGATTAAATGGCAATACACTCCTCTGGATGGACAAAAGTCTTCTGCAGCCAGATCTCTATCAGGGATGAATTGGAGAGACTTTGCTTGTAGAGAAGGCTGAACCCTGATCCTAAGTTCCCCCTAATTCCTTTTTCCCTTTGTTTTTTATTTCCTCACTTCTTCCTATCAGGTGTTTTGAATCCTGGAGCTGGTAGATGTTATACAGCACCTGTGGCTGTGGGACTCTTATCTCTTACCTGCAATTTGGTGGCTCTAGCCCCGGAACCTTCTCACACCTGTGCAGCCAACTGAGCCCAGTTATGCACCAGGGCTGCACAAACACCAGGCTTTGAGTTGGAATGGCTGCGCCTTTGGATTCAACACACATCTAATGATTTATTCATCTTTATTAGACCTTCAAAAGTATGAAAGCCAAATTAAGTTTTGTGATTGATCCTTTCCTAGAGGAAGTTCAAATTGGCTTTGCTCCTCCTAAAGGGAGGGAACACCTCGGACAGAAGCACAGGAGGTATCAGTACATCTTACTTACTACACTTGATCTTTGGGACAGGAAGGATTTCTCAAAGAGCCACAGGTAGATCATTATCTGTTGTCATTGGGAACTCTATTGCTGTCCTTTGGGGGTAGAAAAATAGAGCAGCATCCCTTGTAACTCAAGAACCTGCAATTTATTTCAGTGAATTCCTGTTGCTGGTGACCCCATGAACTATAAAATTCCCTGAGATCTTGTCATAGGCACTTTTATTATGTGGCAAGATTGAGGGGAAAAGAAACACCACTAGCCAAGCTGACTTATCTCCAAAGGTTTGCTGGTGCCACAACAATCTATATCAGTTCAAAGCCCCAAATCTAATAAACTGAGAATTTTTAAAAAAGTTTTGTTAAAGTTAGATGAAATGAATCGGCTGCATGACCTTACTAACAAGAACAAAACTGGTTTGTTTTCTAGACGGAAGTGCTTGTACTTCAGCAACAAATCTTGACCTTTTTCTGCAGTTCATTTTCTTTGATTTAACAATTTCAGAGCTGTAATTTTCACTTGCACCTGCTTATGGAAAGCTTTGAGGCCCTAAAAAAGTTAGCAAACTCATATTCTTATCTTTCTCCAGTCTTCTGCTTAAAACAAATCACCAGAGTCCTCTGAGTTGAAAATGACTTGTAAATGAGGTACTGGGTTCTGCATGTTAGAAAACTCTTTTCTAGCACGTAAGCATAGACCAGAAAGCACACAACAGATTTTTTTCCTCTTTTTTTTTTATTTTTTTTTTTTCAAATTGGGATGTGCATGTAATGGTTATGGAAAAGTGCTTGCAGTAAAAAGAAAATCAGGAGATATTGATATTTAGATACGATAGATATTGATATACTTTAAGTCAGATAAATATTTTAAAATCCTAAAATGTACACAAGTAAGGACCAAGTGAAAAGACTGGGTAACCAAACTATGGCAAATAGTCAACATAAAACTGCACAGTCCCAATTAAAAACTAATTTTGAGACTTTTTGTGCCTCAAAATAGATTTTAGGAGTTCCAATTAATTTTATTATGAAAATATTATAAATCACTCAATAAGATATAGAGGCAGTTCATGTAGGCTCATAAAATTTAGTTTTTATGTAAAGGTAAAATTGATAAACTCTCTTAAGAAAGGTCACTTTGGTGGCCAGTGAAGGCCTTTTAGTCATAGGCATTTGTATCTTGCATTATTTTTAATTGCAGAAGGTATACTTTAACATCTGCCTTTTCTCTGAGAAGACACATTTGTATTTTATGTCATCCCCCTCAGTCAGTCATAGATTTCCTTTAGGCTTCCCTGACTGGGCAAAGAGCTGCTGGCACAGACCCTGCCCACCAGGGCTGACCCCACTCCACTCTGCAGCACAAAGGTCTCGTGGCAGATAACAGCCTGGAGGGAACTTTGAGATATTTTACTTCTTTAAGCATGTGAAAACAAAGCTCAGTTTTTAAAGTTATGAGATTCATGCAGATTTATGCAGACTATGGCACAGGAGGCAATTCTCTCTTCCAGAATGTAGTGTTTGCACAGTTTTTGCACAGGAAAAAGTTAAACAGAATCTGTCATTGCAGAATAAAGAACAACAATTCTCCTTCTATTATTATTTTGGAAAACAGAAAAATAATTTTATTTGAAGTTCATTTCATATACACTTGAAACAGTGCTACAGTATGTAAAAATCAATGCAAATACTTAAAGTTCTGGTGAAATTAAGATGCACTTGGGAACAGAGTGTCATAGTAAAAAAACCCTAAGAATCACAAGGGCTCTATATGACTGGGTACTACCTAGTGTCCTCTGGAAGTACCATAACCACAGCTGGGTGTGAAAATGAACGTTAGCTCTTTGATCTTAGTAACACTGGGGTCTTGCAGAAAGGCAAAGGCTCCTTAACAGCATGAAGAACACATCAGGCTGATCTGAGAATGATAAAAGTTTGTATTGAAATAAACCATTCAGGTGTGGTGAGCTTTCAAAAATTTTTGAGTTGTATTTTTCCCTAATTATTATTTTTATTTTATTTTATAACAGGCACTTTCATAGGGAATGCTGTATTTTTTAAAACTTCCACCACTCTTAGTGAGATAAAGAAAATTTTAACAACAAATTATTTTGATAGGTCATGGAAGCTGTTCTTTCTAACAGTGCTGTCCTGCAAATGTCAGAGTTGGAGAATAAAAACAAGAAAAGTTAAAAACCAAGATAGAAAGCATGAAATGGGAAAACACGGCTTGATAAAAATATTCCTTGTTTCTATTCATATATCAGACACAGGGTCTACTGCTAATTATTGAAAAAAAGAGTAATTGAGATTGGAAGAGATCTATGAAACTTGTCTGATCCAACTTCAGCCCAAAGTGGGGCCAAACTAAAAGTTATTAGGAGCAGGTCATAAGTTTTCCCAGTTGAGCTGACAACCTCTCCAAAGTGGGAGGTTCCAGAAAAACATCTGGGTAAATGATCTGACAACACTGAGAATATCTTTTTGTTAAAAACTAATTAAAATGTTGATTGATGAAATAGGTGCCTGTTACCTCTCAGACTCTCAGGATAGAGCTTCGGTCAGTCTCTGCACTTTCTCTATAACTATATATTAAGTAGCAGAAGAAAACAAAAAGATCCCTTCCTTTCCCCATCCCTTTTCCACATTTGCCAAACCACACTTTCTCAGATTTTTCTCAAAAAATCATTTGCTTAAAAATCTATAAGAGGAAATTGGGAAATGCCACAGGCAGAGGCACATTCTTAATTAGGTGAGGAAAACCAGACAGATTTCTAACATCTTTTTTTCCCACCTTTCAACAATTTTTGGGCTTCTTTGTTATCCACATAGCTTTTCCAGCGTACTTTCAGGGGGGGAAAAAAAAGTATTTCAGGAAATGCAGTGAATGAAGAAAGTATAAGAAAAGGGGGAGGCAAGAGACTATAGCAGAACTTCTCTAGAGATTTGCTGGAGGCTAACACCAATTCTAATGCAAATACTATGTCTGGCCAAGAGTGGAGTTCACATATCATTAGCTTTAAATCTTAACACATTTATTTTTAACCAAGTCTCTTCAGGTAGAAAGAAGCAAAGACTATTTTCCAGGAAAGTTTTCCAAACAGTAATTTAGTTCCGAGCAGTGTCTTTTTAAAAACTGTTTTTCCAAAAAGCCAGAAGCAAGATGAGGGGATAAAATGAATAGCTTAATTAGCAAGCTGAATACAGCACTAGTCTGGAATCTGAAATGAGTGTACACTGCTTGCTGGATGAGAGATTCGCTCCAAGGCCTCTTTTGTTGCTTAGTGTGAAATGCATGAACTGTCCCGTGAAAGGAGATGAATCCAGAACCTCCTCCCAGGTAGAAATCATGTTGTCACAGACCAGCAGTTTTCACCACTGGAGGTAAAATACCCTTAAAGAGTCCTCTTGATAGGAGGAGGAGGCTGCCTATGACTGAAATGAGCAAGGAAACTGTGAAATGATCGAACCTGTAAATGTGGAGCTTGTAAAGTGAAATTTGTCCCAGGATTGCACTACTGTACAAACTCTTTTTGAGGGCACGTAAGTACAAATAGGAGCGTGATCAGATATCAAGTTAGGGAGTGTGAATTAAGTTAAGGGGTGGAAGGTGCTGGGTTGTGGCTGACCAAATGGGTTTGATTAAATTTTGTTGGGAATATAAATAAGTCATTTAGACTAAAGCAATCTCAGAACCTGCATACATGATTCAGAGGGAGTTTTGAAGCCTGCAAAGGGCACAGTGCTTAATAGCAATGAATACAGCACTATGGCTAAGATTTCACCCAGTTTCCTTGAGTTCACCAAGTAAAGGTTAGGTACCCCTTCCATGGGGATCACATGTAGGGATATCCTCCAGCAAGTCCCAAGTTTGAATTTTCACTTCCTGCACAGCACTGCAAAGTCTTTCTTTCTGCCACCATACTTACCATTTAATAGTAGAACACGTTGAAAACTTCAAAGGGTCTAAGGAAAGTTTTAAGCCTAGGGTTTTGGAGACATTTAATAGCCGTCATCTTTAAGGGGTATTTACATTGAATCTTGATTACATCACTGCATGCACATGTCAGTTAACTCAAACTGCAAATATCAATGACATCTAAAATCCAAGATGGGGCATGAAATCTTCCTGTTATGTACAACTGTGGATTTAGAGTAGAAATGGTCACCTATAAATAAACTGTATGAAATAGACTGAAATTAGTCAGGCAGATTAACTTCAGTTCACTAGGTACATAGCCTGGGGAAGTCATATGGAGTATGGCAACATTAATTGGTTTATGCTGTAAATTATTCCCAGCCTTAAAGCCTTTAGGCTTTACTACTTCTCATTAGCTGGGTTTATTTTCATTATTCTGGTGAGGCCCACAAGGTGGTTATCATCTCGACTGCCTCATGTAGGAGAGCTTTCAGACCAGGCCTGAGTACAGCTACAGTTTCTACTCTGTTTCATGGCCAGAAAAAACTTTAAGGGCATATCACAGATCAATTCATGGCACAGCAATAAATATGCAGATTTAAGTGATACGATCAAGCTGCAGATGCCTTTTCTTCAGTTCCACCTGGTGTGAAAAACCCAGTAATGGTTTTCATTCTTCTCTTCCCTTATCTATATACTGCAAGTGGTGTCTCCTCATTCCCTTTACTGTGTAGTAGCCCTGCCTTGAAGCTCAAGTTCAGCTGATGCAGGCTCTCTGTTTCTAGTGACTCCTTGTGCTCTAATCTGGCTATAAAAGCAGAGGGAAGAATAATATAAAACAATGTACATCGATGTAGGTATATAATTTTCAATCAATAGGAAAAAAAGTGTGTTCGTTTTTTTTTAAAAAACATTATTTTTTATACTCAATTTCTGTTCACTAGAAGCAACTCAATATTAGTCTTTCTTATACTCACTAGTTTTGTAATATTTAATGAATTTGGATGTAGCTCGTGCAATGCATATGTTCACAGGCAGAACCAGACACATTTTGCAGTTTCAAGTTGTATTTTAATCTTTTCAACAGCCAACTGTTACTTATTCTCCCTTATCAAATGTTGGCTTCTGCTGAAATCTAAATTTCACCTTCTTTTTGGAGCAAAGCTGTGCATCTAGTGAGTGGTAGATTCACAAATTTATTTTTATTTTTGCTACTTGGATATTCATGCAGACATTTCTTTTTTCCAGTATCATTCAAGCCTTCAAGGGAAATTCATTGGAGCAGCAACCTCTGCTTGTTTGCTCTTCAAAATGACTGGTGCCACCTAAACAGACTTGTTTCAGCTCTAGCAATCCATGCAGCTCTCAGTCTGACACTCCCTGGCTGAAACAAAAAAATTCCAATAATTATGAAATCACACTTTGGAGTAACCTAATATTATTCATATCTAATATGTACAGCCCAGTAGGACTTAATGAGAGGGTATAAAAAATTAGGAAAGTTTTTCATGAATGCATGAGAGAAAAACACTGTAAAACATAACGCAGACTGCATACCAGACGAGGGTAAGTAGATTAAGTTACTGAAAAAATGAATGAGGCATCAAACATTAAAAGTATCTTGATAACAAGAAAAAAATACTCCAAGTGGAACGTGTGGAGGTTACCTGATCCTTCCAAGTCACTAGGAAGGTTAGTTAACGTGCCACACAGTACCTTTAAACAGCATTTTTAAAAGTTGTGAAGAAAATTGACAACAGTCTGGGGCATTTTAGAAAAGTAACTGCAGCACCAACATTCAAAACAAGAATTTGAGTACTTAGTGAAATTTATATGATGCGAAAGCAAAGGAGTAAATGTTCATGTTGCACATCCCAGTTGACTTTCTGTTCACTAGGAGCAACTCAATGTTAGTCTTTAAAAAGCCATAAACAGCAAGTTGTTAATAGTTTTTAAATTATTTTTCAGTGAAGCATATTTTACTGTTATATGAGATACTAACTAATTAAAGATAGACATTGCAGCTATAAAGTATTTGAAATAAGCAAGCTTTATTTCAATCTAGCTTGTTTGTTCTCACTATCAATACATATAGCCTTAAACAGGAAAAGATACACCTTCCTAAAGAGTACATAATGAAAAATAGAATAAATAAATAAAATACAATACCTATCAAGCTCTGGAGAGATATTATAATGATAAATACTTCTTGCAATTTTAGCACATCTATTATTATTGCAAAAAAGCAGAATTATAACCCCTCAATGATATCTATAAATTAATTTAAAATGTGAATTTTATTGAGTTTCCTTGGCAAGGTTTTGGTAGTGGAGATTCTACAGGCGTAGCTTCTCTGAGGAGCTGTGGAGAGTTTCCACTGATTTCAATGGAGTCAGTGTCAGCTGGCTCCAACCCCAGTCAGCAATGGCGTTAACAGACTTAAGAAGTGGAAAAAAATTGCTGTACAGCTGCAGATGAAGAATAGAAGAGTTAGAATATGCAAGAGAAATATCTCTGCAGCCAACAGTGTCAGTGGTGCTTCAGGGGCCAGAGCAGAGATTTCCAGGCAATCTGTGATGAAGACCATGGTGGTGAAGACCATGCGTGTACTCTCAGGCCATGGAGGTGCACAGTGGAGCAGAGATCCACCTGCAGCCCAAGGAGGACCCCATGGCAGATGAAGTGAATGCTCAGAGACTGTGGCCATGTGGGAAGACTTTGCTGGATGAGGCTCTGTCCTGGTTTAGGGCAAATTTGGGAGAGGGAAAGAAAGGGAAAAAAACCAAACCTCTAGATGGACCACCCTTCCCCTTAGCTGAATCAGGATAGGAAAAAATTTCCTTGGAAGAAAGTGGAAAAAGTTTTTTATTTAACAGACAAAGCACTCCCCAGCCCAACAAATGAAGGAACAAAACTGAACAACAAAAACCCTCTCTGTGCTCCGCAGAGATGCCAAATTCAGAAAGTCTCTCTCGTAGCTGTAGCTCGGCTCAGTTGCTGTCGGTTCCTCTGGTGGAAAGGCCAGGCCCAGGCCAGGCCTGGTGGCCAAGGGCTGAGCTCCTGGTGCCTTTTTGGGTGTTTAGTCCAGAGTAGGTTCAAACAGTTTCAAGAAAAGGGGAGAAAAACCACAGTCTGGAGAACTTCTCTGCCTTGGCTGGCAAAAAACTAACAAAAAGCAAAGGAGAGCTCTGTCCTGCTGTCCACACTGCCCACAACACAGGCTGTGTGTGTTGGAAAGCTGAAGACTCTTATCTTTATATTTTGAAAACAACTGCCTCAGGCATTCCAGTGTGCCTCCTTCACCCTCAGATCCAATTTTTAAAGGTACAACACTTATTTCTGAACTAAACAGACAAATGGGAATACATTTACCATCAACCCAGGACAGGCTCCTAGCAGTCCTGTGAAGAGAGGACATCACTCTGGAGCAGGTTTGTTGACAGGGCCTGTGACCCCATGGGGGACCCACACTAGAGCAGCCAGCTCCTGAAGGACTACATTCCATGGGAGTGACTCACAATGGAGCAATTAGTGAAGAATTTCAGCCCATGGAAAGGATGCACCCTGGAGAAGCTAGAAGAGAAGGAAGTTCTACTATGGAAGGAACCCCATGCCCGAGCAGGAGAAGAGTGTGAGGAGTCCTCCCCCTGCAGAGGAAGCAGTGGCAGAGAAAATGTGAGATGAACAGACTACAGCCTCCATTTCCCATCTGTCTGTGCTGCTGTGGTGAGGAAGTAGAGAATTCAGAAGTTAAGGCCAGGATGAAGGCTGTGGTGCAGAGCGGGTGTTTTTAAGATTTATGTTTATTCTTCATTATCCTACTCTGATTTGCTAAGCAATAAATAAAACTAATCTCCTCAAGTTTTGTCCATGAAAGTAACTGGTAAGTGACCTCTCCCTGTCCTGTCAGTATCTCGACTCTTTTGTTTTGTTTTCTTTCCCTGCACAGTTGAGGAGGGGAGTGACAGACTGGCTTTGGGCCCCTGGCATCCAGGCAGGGTCATCCCACCAAATACTTAGAAATATAAAAAGTAAAGGACAGAACAAAAAATTTGGGAAGATTTGAAATACAGCCTTTTTTGAGATTTCAATATGTCTTGATAAGTCTTGAAGAATATTACTTTATTATGGAAAAAAATATCAAAAGACATTTTAGTGAAAGGTGAATTGAAAAGTTAAGCAAAAATATAAATACAAGTCCATGATAATACAATAGAGAATGAAATGCAAATTACCATTGAGGGCACATTTTTGCTGCAAAATGGTTGGAGGAAACATATAATTTCAGTTTCTTGTGGGAAATTATGAGATCAGCTTGGTAAACTTGTAAATACTGTTTTCTGTTCTGAATATAGTAGATAAAAAATCTCAAAGTCATTACTTCTGGTATTCAAGATAGAAAAAAATAGCTGTAGGTTTTTTTTTTTTGAGGTTAGAAACAGAACTGCATTTTTTGCAGCTTGAAATAGTTGTACAGAATTAAATGCATGAGAAAGAATCAGCAGTGGGCATCTCAACAAGGTACACCTTTAGCACTGAGGAAAACCTCCTGACAGTAGGGAATTTATTTCATACAAAATATTTTTAAATAGGCTTGGAAGCAAGGTAGATTATTACATTAAACATTTTACACTAAAACATATACAGTTGTGACTAAGCTGAATTTGGATGGGTACAGGTTGAAAGAAGGACAATTTTTGTCTCGTCATACTTTTCAGAATGTGAAACTTTGAGCATTGAGCTAGACCTAGTATTTTGTAAACTCACTTTTTATAGAAGTGTTTCCTAAACAATGTTTAGTCGTGTCTTCTGATAGCTCTTCAGCATTTAGTTTTATTCAATTTGTGCTGCTGTTCTTCCATTGAGAATTCCATTAAAAAGTATGTATTCTTTTTCTCTGTTTGCCTTTTGGGATAAGGTTGAGCTTCTTAGGGCTGCTTCCAAAGCATAATTGTCTAAACTTTTTTCTGTCCTTTTCTGGGAATGTTGATGAAATGATTTCAAGCTTTTTTTTCCTCTTTCTGAGCAAAATTTTATAATTTCCAGTGTAAACAGACTCAACATCTTCACTGATGTTTCTGAGGTAGACAGCAGTAGGCGTTTGGCAAAGTAAATACAAAATTTAGCAAATAAAATTCATAAAAGAAATATGCTACTGAACTGTTGACTGCTATGCACAGCATGTCTGTGATAATATCTGATCAACCTCTTGGAGCAACTTGTTAAAAAATGTTTGGTCTCATAACTGGCAACATCATATTTCTTAGAATAACTTATCCTGGGGCTCACATAACAAATAGAGACAATCAGAGGCATGCATCTCTGCAGTAAGGTGCACTGTACAAGGCAAGCCAAGAGCAAGACACAGACAGTACTCATCAAACATTCTGATGCCTTAAATTTAAAAGGTGCAGTACAAAACCTGTGCAATTAATTTGAGTATCAACTGGGTACCAGAATGATCATGCCCGAAAAAACTGCTCTTGAAGCACTAGATAGGAGGTGTTGACATGTAGCCAAGAAGAGTGAAACAAATGTTGACTTTCTTAAAATGTCAATAATAAACTCTCCAATTTCAAGAAAAAAAAATTTCACCTCTAGCTCAAAAAAACCAATTTCACCTCTAGCTCATTGGTAACTCTGGCAAGAACATCTTGTTCAAAATTTAAGTAATGACGTCTCGAGTTCCTAGTCACAATTATAAACAAATACAATAACAATTTCTAATCTTTGTGTATTTGCTTTTTCTTTATAAAAGCCAAAAGTTAAATGTTTAATATAATCTAATTTGATTTGGTATAATAAAAAAAAAAACTTGATTAAAATTACGGCATTTCCAGTATTGTTATCTTTATTAAAAAGAACTTAATATTATATGCATATTTTTCAAATATGTAAACTCATGAGTGATATACAGAACTTAGACAATAGGAATAAAATGAGTTATATAGTCTTAAAGACTTATGAATATATGTTTGTGCATAATGATTTCTCTAAAAATAAGATTTATGTGCAGTGTCCAGAAATATCCCATGTCAGAGGTCCCCAGCAAGGCTAGCAAATAAACCCAGGAGGTCATATATCTGTTTTCTTCGGTTCCCTCAGTGGAACAGGAGCACTTCTGTTTTGTAAATATTGAGTTTTTAGGGCCTTTTATGTGACTCTGTCCTCTTTTTCCCATTGCTCACAATACCCACATCAAAAGGCTTTTCCTCCTGTTGCAATCTCCGGACAATGAAGTTATCAGTGAGGGGTTATTGACTAAGAAGAGCTTTAAAAGAGTAACTTGTGCTCAGTGAGGCTATCTCAGTAGTTAGTCACTCTTAATTATCCTTAATTGCTCAGTATTGCTCATGGAAGAAGTCACAGAGGGAGAGAGGGCTATGGCAGAGTCACTTTTGTGACTCTGACAGAAGAGTATGCTGTGATCAGTGCTGGCATAGGACAGAAACCTCTGGGAAGACATGAGAGGTACAGTGAGCAGCAGAACAATTATCCAGGCAGAAAAAAAAAGTCATGACATCTCCATTCTACAAGCTTATAAAGGTATTTGTTTATTCTGTAATATCATCTCTGAGGACAGTAATTTAGGACAATAATATATTGTCACTTTCTGGCAATACCAAACATTAAAATTTTCAGTTTACATGAATACACACTTATTTCTGAGATTTCAATATAATAAGCAGTTATAACACAGACAGCCTTATGCAACATGCAAACAAGGCCTCTAATTTCCTTTGAATAGTCTGAACTTTTGACAAAAGATAAACCAATAATGTTTAATATTATATATGGCTAAATATTACTTATGATCACTCCTGGTGTATGATATTCTATTTTTTTATATGGATATATCATACAGTCATTATTCTGACAGAATTCCTCGTTGGAAACAATGAATCTTTTACATAAAGAAGGGGAAAGTACACTTCCTATAAAGGTAATTGCTTTATATAACTTGCTGCTAATTAAATATTTACTTTGCTCTCTGAAAGCCCACTTCATTGTAACTTTGAAAAATAAAAGCCACAACCGGTTTTTCTGGTTGAGGAATTTTGTTTCCTGAGTAAATAAAATTAAATTATGCCAATAAAATTGATGCTGCAATTTGCCAGGGAGAACTATGTGGTCAACTATAACAGCCCAGAGAAGTGTTGCTCTGGGAAAGGATAATTTTTATCAGAGGCTGATCAGGGATGGAGAAACACTAGATTATCTGATGATATATGTGGATGATCATAATATACAAGCTGAGGTCTGTACCAGGCTGGTTTAGCACTTTACTTATCCATTTATTTTCATTATATGTGAATTTGTGATGCTACAGAGCTGAAGGACCCCTAAAAGTCTGCCAGAATTACCTGTGACAGAAGTGAAACTCAAGGTGAAAGTAATATTAAAATGAACTATATTTTCTGGGTTTTAGAAGGATAACACTATAACTGTATTAAAAATTAATATGTCCAGGACACGTGGGTTAGCACTGAGACTGACAGGTATGGGACAGTCCATATCTTTCCTATGAAATGTCCTTTTCCTCCAGAGCAGGGCAACCCCCTTCAGCCTCTGTCCTTGGATCAGGCTGACGTCTAAATTGCTCCAGGGACAGATAGAGGGGCAATTTGACCACAAAGATTTTTAATTTTTACTGCCCAAGAAATGTTCTCTGTCAACACTAGTGTAAGTATATCCAGAATTACTGGACAAATTATTTCTAAAATACTAATTTTCAAAGCACTTAAAACTGATAGAGAAAATAGAGATAATTCATTAAATGTTTCACAACTTTAATGTGTATCAAATTTTGTAAACTAAGACTTGTCAAAGTCACTTCTTGTTGCTTCCTTACAAATTCGAGATTTTCTTTGCCCCTTAGTTTCCACAACCCTTTGCATCAACTAATTTTTTTTTTGTTTGTTTTAATTTTCCCATTTCTAGTGGTCCTTTAAGAGTCTAGGATAAAAGAGCCAGTGCAGGCAAAGCTACAGAAAGCAGTAGGGAAACAGCACATATACTTACATATCCAAAAATGGGCTTAACTTAAAGTTTTGTTCCTATCCTTTTCTCAAAGATATCTTTAGATATTTTAAAATGTGAAAACTTCAGGGCCAAATGCAGTCAAGAATTCTTCAAGTGGATATAGTCCTGGTATATCTCTCCTTCCCTCCTGTCTCAAGAGGCAAGAAATAAAAAGCATATTACTTATTCGTTTAGACCTGAGACTGTTTGCCGTCTATTGCTTAACTGTTTTTGATTTTTGTGTGTATTTTTTGACAAAATCAAATAATTAATGGGATGTGGAAATTCTCATCAGTGATGGACCTGATGAAGAATATTTGTCAGTCTGGCAGAAGCTATTGCTGTATTTAACATGTAAATGTTAAAATCACACAAAATTCTTGTTAAAAGAAAACTTTAATAATTGCCATTATCATGCCACGGTGTATAAATGAGTAGTACTGTCTGCAAAAAGAGAAATTTGCTTAACAACTTCAGCTTGCAGCACTTTTTTGTTGTTTTTCATACAAGAAAAATACAGTTTTGAGTAATCTGGACAGGAACAAAGTGAAGCCAAGGCTTTTGTAATGGTTTGGAGCAAATATTAAGAAGATAAAAGCATGAGGGAAAACTTGAGGTTGCAATTTAATTGAGTCAAAAAATTACCTTTTTTTTTTTAAATAAACACATTGTATTCATTTATGTTTAGATCTTCTTGACACAAAACGCCACAAACACTTATGCTAATAGATTAATTCAGGACAAAATGACTTTACTAACTTTCCTGATGACTTTCAGGGCTGAGCACACCATGCAATAATTGAAAAGTGATACTTGAGTTAGTAGTATATGAGAGTAATCAACAGCTCTTGTAAAAATGCTTTTTTCATCACCAGGCTTTGTGGGAGGATTTATGACAGGGCAAACCGTTAGAATTATCTGAAACTCATATTTGCTAATCAGCATGCAGCTTCTCCTTAGATTCCATAAGACTGGTTTGCTTGGGGGGCAACCTCAGCATAAAATCGGCTGCATGTTCTCAGGGGAGCGGATTTTATGTATTTTATGTCAAGCCCACTGCTTTTGGCAAAAACTCTGTTGCTGTGTGGTTTTGTGTTTCTTTATTCACAAATACTTGGATTTTGTATGGATGGAAATCAGTCTTTCATACTCGTTAGATTTTTCTAAAGAGGAAATAGCTGTTTGTAGAACTTTGATATATAACTTGCTACACTTTATTTTTTACTTATCAGGAGAAATGTAAGTCACAAAGCATCACAGCTTCATTCCACTTACAATATCGTTTTCTTTGTATTTCAGCTCATTTATTATCTTCCACAGTTACAGGAAAACTGGCAGTCCATAAAGCTCCTTTTAAAATGAAGAAAACCCCCACAAACCCATTCCAGAAGCTATGAACCATTTTTAAGTGACATATGATAACATCTTTTGTCTCGTAGTGCTGGCATAGAGCCTTAGCACACGAGATGACTGTCCAATGCCATGGCTGCTTTAGTCTGCTGATTTCTGAACAAATTCATACAAGATTCAGCACCCGTGCAGGTAAATTGTTATAATCTGTCTTGCTGGTTTTGAGGGGACCTTAAAGGATGTGAAAGCCATGAGCTGCCTAGTCCACCTTTCACCCGGGGAAAGATGATTTATAGGTGTGATTGCAAATGACCTGTCTTCTGTCCCCTGGATTCACTAATACATGGACTTTAAAAAATGACCAAATAATAAGCTAAGAAAAGGACCTGTAACGACAGCACATTACTTTCAAGTTGACTGATTTTTTTTTTTAGAAAATAAAGTTAGCTTATGGTGCTGTATTTATTCATGAGTTTCCAGAAAGCCAGTGGTTGGAAAGCAAATTGACTGAGTTCCTCTAATGGACTGCAGCAGTTAGAGAAAGGGGGAAATGGCAGACGTGGGATTTTGAGAGCTCACAGGAAATTTCAAATTCTAGTTACCCATCAAGAAGAGACTGCTATATCTGTGCTGTCCTTCCCCTGAACCTAGTCATCTAGGCAGTACACTACCCGGTAGTCAGAGTTTTGCCAGGAAAGACTACCACTTCAATGGCAAAGACACCTGGTTTGCTAACAGGTCTGCAATCCCCTAAGGCAGACAAATGTTGATTTTTCCAAATAGCTTTCATGCAGATTTTGAAAATTGTGAAAAAGAGAGAACAGTAATTCTTTCAATAATTTTTAGCAGTTGAAGTTGAATAGAGCTGTTTAGGCAGTTACTTAATAACGTAGATATAAGCTTTACTTTCAAAAGCCAGATAACTCTCTTCCTGTGATTTGCAAGGGCTTTGTCTTTTAAGGGAAAGAGCTGTTCCAGCTCACTCAGCTTCACCATACAAGTAGATGATGGGGTGATCTGTGAACAGTGTCTTCCTGAGGACATGCACCCTTTCTAGCATTCTGCAAAAGAACATACTTAACTGTAATAGCAACCTGAGGAGGAGGAGGAGGTGGAGTTTGGGGCTAGTGGGTGCTGGCCCTGTAGATCTTGTGGAAAAAGGTTTTATATATTGAAAGCACACTCAGAGAACATCAAAACAAAAGAAATAGAGAAAATCTGTTTAGATAACACAATCTAAATCTGAAAATAAAAAAGAAAACCTCAGAATTCAATGTCTGAAGGTCCTGGGAGAAAATCAAGAGTGACCTGATTACAGTACTAGTGTGGTAGAATAAAACAACATTGATAATGCTCAGCCCTGACCTGGCAATTCTTCTGGGGGGAAAAAACCCACCAACCAAACTACCACAAACAAGCCAACCAAACAAACAAATGCAAAGCAAAACAAACAACCACTGCCATAGAAAAAGAGAAAAAGACAAATTAACTCCTCAAACAAACCCCCCACCTAAATTAAAAATATCCCTAGTCCAATATTTCCCAGGCTCACAACAGTCTTTTTTGTTCCCTCATAAACTCATTCCGGTTGGGAGTATTTGATGAATGAAGTTAAGCTTGTGTGCTCCTGTAGCTCCTGTCAGGATCGTGCAGTGTTTTGTGCAAACAGAGTGAGAGACAGTCTCTGCCTTCAGGGGTTTGCCTGCTCTTTGAAGGTGAAGTGTAGAGATTTGGGTTAGCAAACAAAAAAGTAGAGGAAATATTGAAGGATGATGGCAACACTGGACAACTCGTGTCAGCAAGGTAAAACTGGTTAACGTGTGCTATGAGAGAGGTAAAATCTCTCTCATAGGTCTGTAGAATCAGAAGGAACCATAATGGACACCTGTTTTGTCTTCCTTCTTCATAAATGCCATTTCTCTCTGCTCCTGTACTGTAAGAAAATATTATTTTTTTTCTGTATTAGTCACTGTTACAGTTAACTTTGAGACTTGGATTAATTACTTTTCTCAATATTTCCTTGGAGGATTTTTGTTTAAGTCTCTTTCTAGACTAAGTATTTGAATTTTAGCACTTGACACCCATGCACAGAATGTTTAAAACCTCATGCCGGGTGAAACTCAGGAAGTATTTATTTCCCTAAGCTTTTGTAGATGCCCCTGTGCCCAGTGGATACCAGAAGTTCAGCCATGTTGAGCACTTATATTGGTTTGAATCTGTGTACAATCCAAAATTATTTCCTCTGTACAAAGCACATTCTTCAAAAACATTTTTTAAGTAGTGTCCATTAGAAAGTGAAGCCTGTGACTTAGTTTTTATTAAAGCAAGTTTCTATTTTTAGATTATGCAAGAAATATTCTAAGAGACTGAAAGATCTTTCAAGGAAATTCCAACAAACTCTTCAGATGTTCCTAGTTGGACACATGATGTGACAGAGAATAGGAAACTTTCATTTCAGTTTGTTCAAAAGTTTCAAGTTACATGCTGTATTTAAGGTGTCATTGAGTGAAAATCAGAAAACTAGGAATATCACTGAGCTATGATTAAGAACATCTCTTGGAAGTACATCTCTCAACATGAGACTTAAATGGAGATGAACCTATTAATTTCTTAGCTAATCTTTGATTACACTGCATTTATTACATAAGTATTGTACAACAATTACAGGATAAAACTTCCTTTAAACCAGAGTGTGGATATATGAGTTTATGTTGTACTTTATTGTCTTTGTGAAGAAATCTGAAGAGTATTTCTACCCTTTGTGTTATTTTTCCCAGATGAGAAAGCAGGATGTGAGTGAGAGCTGGTACAACACAGGGGGAAATCACTAATATGTTTTCTGAGAGTGCTGAGATCCTAGAAATAATTTCTTTCCTTGGTCTAGACCAAACAAAATCTACTGATAAAAGTATGCAAGTTTTCCTCTGGCATTTGAAAAATCAAATGGGGAAGAGATTTTGTCCTACATGTACTACCATATTTTTCCCAGAAATTCTTACCTCACACTGCAACAACGCAGAAGAAAAGATATAGCTTGACTGCTGAGTACACTGTGCATAGTCATAGGTGTGCTCTGCACTGCTTTGTTCTTTTCAAAGCAGAGTTCTGGTTCATGTCTTAGTCCAGAAAAATGGAACTCCAGAACTCTTGCTGGTTTTACTCTATACAACTGCATTTTGTATCATAGCAATGTTCTGATGCAGTCATTGGAGATATTTCAGGTGAGAGTGGATGTTAATAATTTACGCTTTTAAAGGCACCTGTTCTCAGACTGAGGGGCTCTGGGGAAGGGGGGGGCTGGTTTTCCCCCACCTGCACTGTAGATGAGCAGGCAGCCTGTACAAAATGCAGGCTCACACCACACAGGCAGGTTTCTCACAGCAGGATGCAAAGCAGCATCTGAAAAGCAGTGTCTCTAGGCTATCCTCCCAGGTGCAGTTATGATTGCTCTAGCAATATTATCCTTCACTCCGTAAAAGCCTTCTTTAACTTCTGCTTTCAAATGGTTTTAAGCTGCTGCCACATGTCAAGCACATAACAGCTAACACATTGTTATAAACCCACATGCTAAAGCCATTCAGCTCTGACAGCTTGAGCAAAAAATGCTGTACTTTGGATGGGAGAGTGATGCTGCTTACTGGTCCTTGCAGCCCTCATTATCCATAATATGCTTAGGGCAGAAGTGTCTTGTGTGTGATTACCAGAAAAGAAAAAAAGCTCTGCCTAATTCTTTTTATAATTATTGTTACAGGGCTGTGAAGATAAGGTGCTGTTTAGACACTGGGATTTGCTATAGAAATTTGAAGTGCCTCTTAAAGCTTCAGAAATAAATGTCATCATTTTTTTATGGTGATGATGGCGTTTTGCAGAAATTAATGATCAGGTTTTAAAGTGAGTGCCAATTCCAAGAGAATATAAGGATGACCAGGATAACTCCTTCAAAAGAAAAGGAAAACCTACCTAATCCTCACACATCACTTTGTTCCCTATAGAAAAAAGATTTGAAGTGTTTATGAAGTCTCATGTGACAGCAAAGACTCTTTGAAAGGCAGCCATTTAAATGACAGAAAAGGTATCATCAGAAGGTTTTGTAGGTATAGGAAAAACCTTGACATATACTTTTTTATGTTAGAAAATATAAAATGCTATAATATTTCATATGGTGCAACTATTCCCGTAAAAAATACAAAAATTTTGACCTCGGTAAACAGTGTTATTTTAAAATCAAAATATGTCCAATTACAAGTCAGGACCTTATTCTATCGAAAGATCATATCAGTTTCTATTATTTTGATAAAACCTATCTTTTTCTTTAACAAAGACTGCTTTTACTGAAATCAGAGTCAGTTGCGTTGATTTTTCTGTAGGAGGAATGAGGTTCTTTCTGTATGTTTGTTGAAGCTTATTCATATGGAAATTTCAAATCAGCATCACTGTGATTAACTTTGGTTTTAGGTATATCTTTGTAGTACTGCAAGGTCACAAGGAGTGGAATATATAGACATAAAAGCCCTTGAAATGAGATATGAAATCTTTTGCCCTCTTGACAGTTTTCATTCTTGGTGCTACAGACTTCACAAGTAACAGATTTTTTTTCCAAGTTTCCCTTTACATGATGCCTGATAATCAGTACAAATAGTGATCCTGGCCAGATATAGTTACACAAATTCCATTCTAACTTTGAGTTCTATATTCATTCAAACATCTCAAATTTTATTTTACAAGGTTAAAATAAGAAGTGTTTTTTTTCTTTGTAGCTGAGTGGAGTTTGGCAATTTCAGGAATTCAAGTCTTAAAAAAATAAGAATATGACAAAATAAAATATGGGTGGAGGTTTGAATTCCAGGCTACAGATGCAAGGCCTTTTCTAATATGAATACTGTGATCCAGATAGTCAGTATATAAGGTATTGACAGAAGTGACTTTAGCAACCAGAAACATGAAATATGTTGTATTTTTTAATCTTTGCTTACTTAAATCTGATTAAGAATAAATCCAATTGCATAAAAGATATTTTTTTTTAGAATAAATGGAACATTGAAGCTTCCTCTGAAGTTAATCCAGGATTTTTGTCTCTGAACAGACAATTCTCAAGATCCCTTTAATTCTACCACTAACACATTCTTGCAAACAAGCAAGACTGAACATGAGCTCTTATTCTCAATAAAGAGAAATAATTACTTGTTATTTCCCTAGCACTTAGTGAGGTACTTGCAAAACTTGTTGCTTCCACCATATCTTTAGATCTCCCATGAAATTTTCCATCACTGTTTCCATCACTGTTCCATTCTGTTAATCACTAAAATTTCTAGTTTTAATTTCAGCCTAAAAAAGATCAAAATATGCAGGAAGAACTATTGCGAATGACCAGTTTCTTGCAGAACTAACTCTTGTGAGCAGGACTATTCCTGGTGAAGGGAAATTTGATTAACTGTTTTTGGATAATAATGTAGTGATATTGAAAGTTTAATTCTAGACACCTACACCAAATGTCCAGGAACATCACTTTTTCTGGATAGCTAATGCAGAGACAGTTTACTGTAGAGCACAGCAGCAAAAGGACTTTGCTCTCTTGCTCAGGAGCCTATGGAAGGAAAGCTGTTTAAACCAGTGAGTGGCATCTGGTTGGAAGGTCTGATGCTTGGCACTGTAGGTGTGGGCTAAAGTGGCGTTTTCATAGCCTGGCTGAGTTCTTGGGAGCAGTAGATGTCCCCAAAAATCCCCAAAAAGACAGACTGCAAGTAGTCTGTCTTGTCCACTTCACCCTGTAACAGAAAGCTGAGGAGTATGAAATCCTCCCTTCTAAGAAGTGGGCTGGTCTGAAAAGTAGCTCCTAAAACAGATGTGGAGATGGAAATAAAAGGAAAATAAGAAAAAAAGAGGACACCTTTAAGCAAGTGCTACCTGATTGTACTCTTTTCATTCAGACAGAATAATTCAAATTTTCTTCCACCTCTGAGAAGCATTCCACAAGTCCTTCTTCCACTCATCCTGCTGACTCACTTAAGCCATGGAGTGTTTTTTGAAGTAAATATTAACCTGTCCACTGAAATGCATCCTCTTAATAGTCTCACTGTCTTAAATAGTTATTGACAATTACTTTAATATATTATTTAACCAAAGCCACTTCCATCCGAATCTTTAACATATTTTGAGACAATACAAATCAAAATATAATCTTTCTTTTTTAATTCCCAGCAGTGGAAAATGCCTCTCTCTTTACATTTTGACGCAATTCCCATGTAACGTATTAGCAACCTATAAGAAACTCCATTAAAATGAAAATAAATTGTCCTCTCACACACTGAAGGACATACACCTCCTTTTAGTAACCCTGGCAAGAATGCAAATAAGTTGATGGAGCTGTTCTGTTTATGTAGCAAACCCAAATTCAAATACATGAATAGACTGATAATGCTTAAAAGCTTCCTTTCCAGTCATGGTCACTCCGTGAGTGAGGATATTGTAACTTGAAGATAGTCCTTAATCCAGTTAAGTGGTTGCTTACCTTTTCATTTATGTAAGCGGCTTACGTAAGGAAAGGGGAAGTCTGATTTCAAATCGTTCTGCTTCCGATTAGCTCTGCAAAGTCAACAGAAGCCTTGTATTTCTCAACAGAAAGATGCAGGGATACTTTATCACAGTCATGACCTTTTCACCTTATTTTTCACTGCTGTCTCAGTGAAGTTGACATTCCAGTTCTAGCACTGGCTACTTGTTCACAGAGTTACACAACACCTGGTTTTGTGGATTGGAAGGGGGAAGGGTGGAAGGAGAAGAGGTAAAAAACACAAGCCATGGCAAAATAAACAATATATACATTTTTCCTTGATAAATAGTTTTTTTAAAAAAAAGTCCGTTGGATTGATTTTTGGGGGAAAAAAACGGGTGCCAAAAGGCTTGAGCTGTATATTGTGCTCAGGAAAGGGTGGGAAGAGCACGGAATGATGCCAAAGGAAGGGGAAGAAGGAACAGGACCGTGTTTTGCAGTTATATTCTCACCATGGCTTTTTTTACCTTACTAGGGTGAAGAACCTTTGGGCTTGAGCATGTACTCTACTATCTCTGTGAGGGTAGAAATATATTGTCCCTGGTTTCTGTTTCATGATAGCAGCCCTGAGTATGACACCTGAGTCATCTCCTCAACACCAGCCTTTTCTGCAATGAACTCGCAGGACTAAACCAGGAGATTTGCGGTGAGCTCAGTAGGATATTATCATGACTATTGTGGTAGGGGGTATTTTCCTTTTAGCAAAAAGTCCTGAGACTATGCCAGTCTTAACTTTCAGCTAAGAGGGAAATTTGCCTGTAGTTGCAGGGATGAGATTAAAAATGTAACCTTAATGAACTTGGGTTTCACATGAAGAAAATAAAAAGACAAAAGAAAATGGCTTTTAAGCCAATAATTTTTATGTGTTTGCTCATTTATATTGCTTTTACTTGTAAGTCCATTTCCTTTTTGTTTGGATATCAAGGGGAATTTGCTTTGGAGAGTGTAACAGTACGGCGTAATACACACCATGTGTGTTTTTGTGCATGACTATCCCATGCCTTTAACATCACTCATTATGATTTTCTAAAGGCAGGACTGCAACTGTGTTGTTGGATGAGATCTATTGTCAGAATAACTTAGAATGACAGAAAACAAAATCCTGTTGTGCAGCAATCTCCACTGACCTCATGAGTAACATTCTGTAATTACTTTATTAAAAAAATACTCTTACACAGTCTCTGCTCACATGATGCTGTGAAGCATGTTTGCATGAAGAACCTCATGCTTTACCTGAAGAGGTAGAACTTGCTGTTTTTAGAGACTGTGTCAACAGGACTAAAGAAAATTCACCTCACCAGGAGAAAAAATTCTGTTTATGAGTGGGAAATTTTTTTCAAGAAATCTGTATTGCTATTAGTGACCTGATTTCAGCCTTTTTATGTTCAAAAGGTGCTCCCTGGAGGAACTATGTGGGATTTGTCACATATACAAAACAGGCTGACTCTCCTCTCCATCGACTGGAACAGTTAAATAACTGGTCTTTTGTTTTCTGCCTTCCGGAAAACATCCGTAACCTTGTCTCCTGGTACACATTTCTAACCTAAACTATGTATTCGCTAGTTATTGCAGCAATTGTCAACTTCCTCTAACACTGAAATGGTTGTGAGGAATCCACCTGCTATGGACAAAATCCAAAGGACTATTTATATTCCAACTGCACAACATTGACTTCTCCTTTTTTCTCTCCTCAAAAAATTCAGGAAAGGCAATGCCTGGAAAGGCTTGAGCAGGCATTGAGGGATCATTCCTTTGCCACTCCTCCTTTAAATACGGTGCTCACATTTCTCTAAGCAAATGAGTAAAACTGTAACTCTCAAAGTTAGTTTTCATTTTAATCTAGTGTGAAATATGAGAGGAAAATAATTTATTAATTAGTTCCAAAGATTATTTTATATAGAGACTGTAAAAAAGAACAAGGCTCAGTATTTTTCAGATAAGCTCCTGTTTGAGGAATCATTCATTCTTTCTGTGGAAAAAGGATAGATTATGAAATTAATGCCATCTTATACAACCTAGTCAAGATCACTGACTTTGGCCTTAACAGAGGTTTCTTTGTTTTTTTGTAAGTAGTGGGGTTTATTATCCAATAGTCAGAGATAGAAATCTTTTCCTCACCAAAAAACATCATTCCCAAAGCCTAATATTTCCTGTGGAAGAAATCTGGCTGGATGCCAAAACTTCCTTAATATTTGGATACATGAATCTTAAGAGCCTGTAGGCATACAAAAACTTAGCACTGAGCAGGGTCAGTGCCACAGAGAGTTATCATTTCCTTGATATTTATTGCAACTCAGCTGTACAGGTGTTGGTAAGTGTGACATTGGACTAAGTGACTGTGAGAGAGTTAAACTCAGGTACAATTTCAAAGTCTTGCCCTGGTGATGTTGGGCAGGAGGAAATGAGCGATACCCTGCGGTGCCAGTGGCGCCCGCTTGCACGCACACAGAGGTGGAAGTTGGTGTCTGATTCTGAGACAAAATGAATATAACATTTCACCCAGGAATGTGTTGCCCTTTTTATCTTCTTTCTAACTTAGTCTCCTATGTTCAGTCTCGGTCTTTAGTGAAATACTGCAGCCTACCAGCACACAGTCTGTGTTTAAAAGGGAGACAGTCCTTCATTATTTGAATATGTGATTCTGCTTTTCTATAATCAAAGCTAATACAAGCAAGACTCTTGCAAGGGAAATAAAAATGGCATTGTAAGACAGAAAGACAATTATTGGCAAATTTTTAATAGTATATGCTTTCCAAACGATATGAAGCTCAATAATATTTCACCATTCTCTTCTTTTGACTGCCTTGATTACTTTGAAGTCTCACCCGTGAGAGGATCTGGGGGAGGACAGATCTGCAGCACTTTGTAGCTGGATCATGAAAACTCTGCATACTGCAAGTTGTGAATCTTACCATTATGCTATTGGTCAGAGGAGATATTTACATTTTAGACATTAATAATTTCATTTTTTTGTAATCTTCCTTACAAATTGTTTTCAGAACTTCCTGTGAACTTTCTGATAAATACTGTGTAGGTGTGTACTTTTTTGTGCATTTGTGTGTCAAAGATGCATATATATTGTATATATGGAAAGAAATTCCCATTTTTTCATCATTTCAGGACATTACAGTATTTCAGCTCTGATTTTATTCTCCAGCTTTAACATGCCCATTTCAGAGTAGAATTTCAAGCCTTTGTGAGAACTACTAGAGTCAGGTCACCCGTAGACCAAAAATTTTTGTGT
Source organism: Thryothorus ludovicianus (assembly GCA_013397245.1). Lineage (NCBI taxonomy): Eukaryota > Metazoa > Chordata > Aves > Passeriformes > Certhiidae > Thryothorus > Thryothorus ludovicianus. The sequence continues at coordinate 468,070 of VZTB01018367.1, forward strand.
CAGAATAAATGAAGTTGTCCCTAAACCTCCACCATCACTCTATCATGCTCCATCAACATTTCAGCCAAGGTGAAGGAACTCCAGTTCACCATTTAGCTTTTTCCAGAGACATTCAATTTTAAGAGTAACTAGACATAAGCTTCACAATATCTCTTTAAACTTTACCATTTGCTTAAATGATAAAGCCTAAAAGTATAGTTTAATTTTGAGTAAAGCATCCAACATGAACACCTGAACACAACCCTCCTTGGCTAATCTTGGCTTACTGACATTTAAGTTATTGCTGTCTCTCATTTAGTGCCTCCAGAAGCTCCCTGTAATTTGGAACCATCAGGAAAAGTTATGACAGTCAAGCCATTCCCTGTCCTTTTAACATCCCATTATTAATGTTGTTTGTTCCTGATCCTTTTCCAAATTGCAAACAAGTTCTTCTAGCTATAAGCTATCTATAATCACAATTCTCCACATGTTTCAGTGTAATAGGAAACATTCCGAGAAACCATCAAGAGAGACAAAACCCATTTAAGCTTTTGGAAATAAGTTTGAGGTCTAATGGAAAGAGTTTCTAATATCAGAGAAATCAGAAGCTTGTTCTCCAGATCTTTACAATTTTTTTCTGATCTTTTGCAGGTGTGTGTTGGTTGTTGGATGACATCCAGAAGCATGAGGGACCTTAAGAGGAGAGAGACCATTGTATTGTGAAGTCATCCACTAATTTAGATTCTCTTGGTGATTTAATATTTTCAAAATATAGTATCTTTCTAAGATAAAAAATAGGTCAGGTATAAACTGGGAAAAAGCATAAAAGGCATGACCTTTTGGCAAGAAGATTTTTATTTCCTTTACAATCTGTATTAGAAATGCCTGTTTTGGAAAGTACTCTCAGGAAAGATGAAGAACTGTGATACCTAAGCAGATTCCTGGTATCTATTGATTTGCCTTCAAATAACTGAACTCAGTGTTATGAATGTCTTCTCATAGCTAGAAAGAGATATGCATTGAGATGGTCTAATACAATATAAATATATTCTAATAAAATTAGTTCGGCTGTTAAAGGAGACTAAAAGATGCTTATCTAAATTTCTGCCTCTCCTTTTATTTCCCTCTGCTTGATTTTCCTTCTATCTGTGGTACAGGATTCAGAAGTTCAACAGATTCTGACTGCATCAGCAACTTATTGTTGTGACCAGTAAAAGCCTTAAATCATGTCTACACTAGCAAGAGGAATGCTCTAACAGGAGAGGCTCTGTAGAGCAGCACAGACTGTGTAAGGAATTTTGTCTGCACTGCAGTCACTTTCCTCCAGACCGATTTAGCATGACCCCATGAGATGATTGCTAATTAGCAGCTAAAATATATTAAATGTGATCCCAGGTTGCAGCTTTCACTTTAGTGTTAGCTAAAGGGAACAAAGTTTGTGCCTCCTGACACCTCTCTGCTATGCAAACCAAGGTGAAGTCAGAGAACAAGACATTGCAAAATTCACTTGGAAAGCATCTTCCTGAGTCAAATTAAAACAATTATGTGGAAGCATGCTTAAATACTTATGCAGAAGTTCCAAACTTTGCTTTTCAGAAGGAGTACACAACTGTGCTTTGTCTATCTCGGGGGCTGACAAGAGATTATTTGATCTGCTTTCTTCTCCTAATGTAAGATTATCAGTCTTTTTCCTGGTATTTTCCAGCTTGCTTGTAAAGATGTCCAAAAATGTAGACTTATCACTTCCCACATAATCTATTCTAGTTTGTTCCCTCTTGGATATTACTTGCTTTATAAACACTTCTAATAAAGATTAAGCTGAGGCTTCCTTCACACTGTTAAATCCACTTCTGCTCATCAAATCCACCACAGATGCAGATTGTCCTGTTCCTTTTTGAAATAAGTTTCAGTATCCTTGAAGACTATACATTGCCTAGAGAGAATTTAATTTGTATATTTGTATATATATGTTAGTACAGATGTGTATATATTCATATATTTTTAGCTCAAAGAAGAAACATAAAATTTATGAACAATCCAGTTCATCCAAAGATGTGGGAAATGGGAATTACTTCACCCCTTGATAAAATAACTATGTCTCACAAATTTTAGTTATGTATCAAACCATTAACAAGGCTCTATGATTTCTTTCTGTGCTCATAAGTTTTCTATTGTGGGACTTTTTTTTTTAAAGAGTATATATGATGGTTTTTATATAAAGGTATTTTGGGTTTGGGGTTTTTGGATTTGTTTGTTTTTGTTGTTTGTTTTTTTCTTTAATCTGATCTGGAACCTATCAGACACAATGAAAACAATGTACTGGCTTCTCAGCAGCATAACTACCCTCATTTTCAACTTCCTTCATACCAGTGTAAGCACTGGTTTCTGAACATTCTGATCTTTCTAGTACATTACTCAGAAAATTGCTCCTCCAGCAATGTAGGCTGGGGTACAGCGATGAGCTTAGGAAGTTCTACTGGTATAAGAATATAAGTCATGGCAAATTTTGTGGGTATCAATGGTAGGCAGAAAGCCTGAATTTACTGGTGGCATCCCTAAGAACAAATGAGCAGAAGATTCTGTGTTTAGACTGCAGCCTTTTGGTTGCTTTAATTCTTACATGTGAAAAAGAAAGGGGTTTGATGTTGGTTTTAATACTTTAGCCTGTGGGCTGTTGAAATAATTCTTAATTTACTACAAGATGATTCAATAAGTCAGTGTATTATTGAGCAGATTTAGTATTCTATATTGTACCTCTAATGTCTCTTAATGAAATTAATTTGTTTTTCTGGTCTCTGTCAGGAAATGAAGACAAAGGATGAAAAATATTCTACTTGAAATTTGAATAATTAAAGAAGATAATTTAGTGAGATATTAAATTTTTTACATCATTTGTTGTAAGGAAAGGGAATCCAAAAAATGTCTAGCATAAGGAGGCTTTATTGAAGGATTTAGTTTAATCTATAATCCCCATAGTTTTCTAGGCTCTGATATGCAATTAGTCCAACTATAGCAATTTCCCAACTGACTTCATTTTTATTTAACTGAATTGCAGACAATACCACGAACTCATGTTCCTCAAAACTAATAAGATTTTTTATTATTAATACCAATGCTTACAGAGTTAAGACACTTCACAGATGGCTAAATAACTGGCTAAACCTGCATTATAATTCTGTGCCAAGTGATAACATTAATAAGAGGAAACTCAGTAAGTTGCAGCTGATAATAATTATGGCATCTAGGAGACCAAGTGTTTCCTTATAGCAGCGCTGTTAGAAATCTAATACTATTCTAGCTTCCCTCATGGAAACAAATGTATTGGGATGAGAAACTGGTGTTTTGTGTTGCCACATTATACTGAATTTCTGGCGGCAAGAGACCAGTTAGGAAGGCAAAGTCAAGTTGTTAAAAAAATATTTCATATTTTCTTCTCAGTATATGCAATACAGATATTTCCTTCTCCATTTCCTTTGCCAAGTTCTTGTCAGAAACAAAATAGTCAGTGTTATACAAAAACAAAATAGTCAGAGTCATTATTGGAATACGTGTAGTAATAAGCATGAGAGAAACTAGTTAATTCAGTGCTATTGCATACGTTGTGATTCATGATAACTTCAGCCAATGCATCTTGCCAGTTTGATCAGAGCTGCTGGATAAATTCTGCAGTGAAACGATTACTGGGTGATATTTTTAGAAAACTTTCTTTCATAATTTAAGTCACATTGCCTTTACACACCCATTCAACAGAAGTGTATAACTACACTGTGGGTGTAACAATCTGCATTTGACAATGAAATTTTCAGTCTTTTGTTCATGCATAAACAAGATGAGAATTTGACTGATTTCTCAAGCATAAATTCTTCTCCATTTCAAAATCAGAAATGTTATGACATTTTATTTTTCCACCGGATATAAAAAATAAGCTGAGCAACCCTGGTACAGAGCCACAATTGTCAAATTAAGTTCATGTACTATATACTCTCACTGGTTTTCACCCCACATGAAATCGTATGTTACTACTTCTGAGAACCTGTTTTCCAAAAAAGTTTTTGAGACATGAGGGTGATAAAAAAAATCCAAACTCTTTTGGGGGGACAGACATTACTTCTGAGAACATAGTCAAAGAAAATGATCATGATTTTATGTTTTATATCTCTTTTATATAAGAAGTTAAAATAAATTTGATAAAATCAGCAGAAAACCTGAAATGTTCATAGTGGCTCTTGATTTTTTGTGTCTTCCTGTGAAAATCCAGTCTCTTGACATCCTTGTTTTACTGGGGAAAAATATAAAGTGTTATTCTTCATCCCTCTGTCTGCGTGGAAGGTCTTGTACACATCAACAAAAAGGTAAATCAAGGAAAGCACTAATGTAAACTGTCCTTTTGGGCAAAAAAAATTTACTGTGGATTACTACCATTTTTTTTAACCTTTGATCAGTAGAGATCTCCAAAGGAGGTTATGATGAAAGGAAAATAGCATGTGTGTTCCATGAGCAAAGGCTCCTTAATTCAGAAAGAAGAAAACTTACCATTGTATTCTTCCACTGTGTGAGGGATGGACTATGAACACTGAGCAGTTCATCTTGATGTACCTTTTTATTTTCTCTCTTGTCCTTGTTTTGAATTTAATAGTTCAGTCATACATCCTCTTCAGTGATCACAAAGTTTCTAGACAAATGTAGCTAACATTTTTTTTCAGTCTTGTAAATATTCTGCCTGAAATGCCTCATTTACTAGTGGACCACAACTTTATTTTTCCAGGCAAGTGGCTTTGGATTCCATCCTTTGACCAAAAGCAGGTCTGTGAGCTCAGAACAAAAATTGAAGAACAGAAAATTTCTCCTGTCTCAGTTATTACTTCTTGTATTAATCAACAGAACTCTACAATACAAGTCTCATCCACCTGTTGTCTAAGACTTTGGGAAGGGGAATAATTTATTGCATGGGAAAAGTTTTGATTCCACACTAATTATAGCCTGTATTCTGACTGGTAGACTTGGCTTTTTTCTTTTGAGCAGTCCATGATCTCTTAAATATCAAAAATTCTACATAATTTTCAGTATTAAATTGTGAATTTAAAAAAATATTACAGAAGAGATAATTTATGTAGAAGAAAATGAGATTGAAGTGGAAACCTGGTGAAGATAACATCAGGGAGTCATCAAAGTCAGAGATGAGGGAAAATTCATTAGGTCATTTTTCTCAGCAAGGCACAGCATGAGACTCTGGCACAAAGGGCAGGGAGAGATTGTTCACTGACTTCAATGGATTCACAGCATATCCTTGATGGGACTGGTTTATTTTTTAATGCACAGAAACAGCAGCATGTAAGGGAATTGTTACCAAGCATGCTTCCCTAGTATGGGTATAAGTGTCAGCCCAGGAATACTCACTAAATGAATGATTCAGTTTGTGTGCCTTATCTGCAAGCCACACTGCTGAGCGGCATCTCCCAGCACAACTGCTAGGGGGAAAAGAGAGAGTGCTTTCCTTTTGGAAGTAGAAGAAAGGAAAAATCTCATGGGTTCAGCTGGCGATATTATTGATTTTGGCAGACCTGACCTGACTCACTATATCTAGTTCTGAGCTATTCTTGAAGAAATACTGTTCTGGCTGGACAAAGAATGTTCTTCTTTTCATATGTGACTTAGAATCCTGACCACACAAACAAGTGAATGCTTACTAGTGATCTGGATTTATGAGAAGTATTAGCTACTAATTGAGTTTTGAGCAAATTCAGGGCATTTCAAAGGAGTTCACCAAACACATTCCTATCAATGGAGGTCGAGTTTGCTACTGCACTTTTACCAGAGGTAAAAGAGGTGCGTGCCTATGTGAGTTTGCTCCAGAGCATGTAGACTTCCAAATATTATACCTTGGTCTCCATCCCTTTAACTGCTGGGTGCATGGCAACCTAAGGCTGATCAACTGGCCAGGGACATTACTTTCATGAACACCTGTGAAAAGTTTGACTGGCCTCCATGTCACAAGGGCACATTTGGATGCTCTGTTTCAACCCGTTTTCTGAAACTGAAAATAATTAATAGCTGAAAAATACTGAAAGATGTAGAGGTTACCTGTCACCTGACCTCTTATGGTACAGGCCAGAAGTAAAACCACCTAATTTATCATGGAATAATTTCTGGAAATCCTGTAGTCATGCAAGAAGCACAATATATTTGAACAATATAGTCCCCTAGTATTCATTAATATAATTTTTTTCTTGGTAACATTTGTGCCTCGTTGAATGTAACTGTGTGTTTGTGCAAGGCAGCTACATTTAAATGAGAAATAAAGTTTAAAAGAACAAAGTGCAATGAATCTGCAGCATGTTTTGTCATTACAAAAGTTTTTCAAGAAAATAAAGTTAACCTTTGAAGCTTTTTCCTGGGTTATGATACTGCCCCCTAAGGGAAAAAGCAACATCATTTTTTCTTAGGTCATGACTATGAAAAGTCTACCACAGCAGAGGCAGTGTTGCCACTAGAATAATGTATATGCTGGGCCACATGCAGGCAGCTGTCACCACCAACCTGAAAACTACCACAGACCTAATTAACACAGTAATGGCTTTTCCACTCTTATGCTCTCTGAGTGACAGTTTAATAAGGAACTCCACAGTGATCCTGTAAATCACAACCAAACTTCATCTCAACAAGATATAGCTAAAGTGTTCAAAAAATTAATTCTGATGAATTCAGTATGTAGTGTGTCCAGTGTATAAAAATTACCATTTAATTACATTAACTTTATTTTATTGTCTATATTTGAAAATCATTCCATGACTAGGTGTTAGCAGTTTAAGAAAGATGCATGTCTTTATGAACTAAATGCTAAGTTAAAATAATCAAATCTGTATGATTCATAAAATTGTCTAAGAACAGGAAACTCTTCCACAAATATAGCTGCAGACAGCTAGCTATAGAACCAAAAGCCTTTAGACCATTGGTATTTTTCAATTTGGCCTCAATTTAGTATTTAATACATAAATGTAATATCTGTAATACAACCCTATAAGAATTAATTGGATCCTGTGCTTCAAATGAAATAAGTTGAAAGTCACAAAGCATGAGCTTGTTGACTTTTGGTAAAGTCCATTTATGTTTTTGAGCGAATTAAGACCTGATCCAATAAAGTAATTTTGAGCATACTTTGAAGTAGAGCCGGTGTTTAAAGACCTCATTGAGTCATGTTTTTAAGGGTACAGAGGATTAAAAATGATAGTTTGTTTTTAATGAAGATTAAAATTATTATTCCTAGGTACTCTAATTCCAGAAAAGCATTATATTTTTTTCAGTCCTTTTCATCTTTGATATATTTTTTATTTTTATTTGTCTTTCATGGACAAGATGCTTAAAGGCAAATTTATAGGATATGTGAGCCAAAGAAAATCAAATAGTCTCATTCCAATTCCAAAATCTCTAAATAAATGTAAAGACATAAGCAAAGACACATATGGTAAGGAAAAAGCAAAATTAAATGCTTTTAAAAATTGAATGTTGAACAGATTATTAATCTATAGGGGTTTCTGAAGTTGTCTCTGTTTATATATTGCTAAGATAACTTTTTCATTATTTCCATAATAGGGAAGATTCGAAGTATTTTTGAGGTTTCTGTAGTCACTACCCTGTTCCCATGGATCCGCCAGTTGTTCTCAAAGGTTTTTAAATCCTCATATTATAGGCAGCTTAGTTGAAACCTTTAATTCCAGAAATCAAACTCTTCTTTGTCTGTTATTAATTAGCCTCCTAGTGCAAAATCACACTCTAAGTTCAATATTTGAGTAAGTGCAGGCCTGGACATGTATACACACCCAGACAGACACAGATCCTGCTGAACAAGTAGCTAGAGGCAAGATGGTAACACAGGGAAAAACAAAGGAATTGGGAAGAAATAAGTGTATTGTGAAAGGATATGAGAATTACAAGGATAGTTATTTCAAAGGATTGAATTCTCAGTTGTATCTGAGGCTCATATCTGGCCCTAAAATGGAAAAACAAAGATACTGAAATAAAAGATGTTCAAGTGACAAAGCGTCGCAAAATATAGAACTAGCCACCGAAAAGTGTCGAACAGAAAGATTTCCTGCAAGTGTAAACTTCTTTAAAACCTTCAAAAAAGTAATTATCACTGGAAATTTTAATAAAAACAAAGACATAGCTAGACTGTGCCCTGCAAGTTCTTCCAATTAGTAACAAAGCTGTCGGACATTAATACTGGAGAAAATCTACATACTATTTCAACCAAGAGGAAAGAATTCTGGGTGCATCAGATTAACAGATAACTTGAGTATGGGTGAACATAGCATTGTAACTGCATGACCCTAACAGTCTGCACAAAAAAGGCCAGAAAGAAAAACAACAGCTTTCAGAAGGGCAGACTTCGATGAAATCCGAGAATTGGAAGGAAAGAACTTTTAAATGGCTTGTATTAGCAGAATGTGTGAAAGAGATTGGTAATTTACAAGAATATCAAGGGCACTGAGCTGAGAAGCTGTAATCTCATTGTCATTTTAATCACAAAGTGAACAGCATAGACAACAGACCCCAGGTCAAACTACTGAGGATGAGTGCAAAAACACAGCTTTACAATTAAACTTTGGGTTAAACAAACAAAGTCAGAAAAGGAAAATTGTGGAGAAAATTAATTCCCACAGAAACCAGTTACAAGTAAATACTCTAGAAGCAGGATGAAAATAAAGAGATATCATTAGTCTGCTCCACAGAGATTGAAAGTGATTGGCATGTGATGCTGAAAATTTCTGAACATTTAATGAATTTTCTACTCTTGCTAAAAAGCTCATTTGCTATCATAGTTAATATCAGGCGTGAAGGATCAAGATTTCAGCCTGGTATAGCAAGAAACAAATTGATACTTGACTTAATCAGATGTTTTCAAACTGCCTTCATCTTACTTTTTTTTTCTCAGAGCACTGAAAGAATTCATAAATAAAATCTCAGTGTTTGGTTGCATCTGAGAAGTTACGACAGATGGACGTGAAAAAAATATGAAAAGGCAACAGTGGTGCATTGCTTTATAAAGGATGTTCTTTAAAATTGCAGATATCCTAACTCCCACTGCTTAAAAAAACATGGAGCCAATAAGCAAGAAACCTGTGAACACACTGAGTAAAGAGAGGAATGGATAACCACCAACATTCGTGTCTCTGGAATGAATCATGCCTAAGTAGCTTCATTTCCTCCTACGAAAGGTAAAGGTCTTATACATATCAGAGGAACATCACATGTCTAATTGCAGTTCCAGTAAGGTTTTCAAACACAGATGCCTTTCCAGGAAGAAATAAGGAAAAACATTGTTTAGATAAAAATGCCACATGTAAATGGAAAGATCAGCAATTTCCACTCTCCAAAAGGTTTCTGCAGGCTATAAAACTATAAAATATTTGCATGAATGACCTAGAGAAGAGAATAGAAGGTATCTCATTAAGTAAGAAGGATCACAAGGACAAGAATATTGTAATTATTTTCATGAAATTCAAAGAAATATTGTCAGATTTTAGATAGGATCAGAAAAAACATGCTATTTTTCTAGTGCAAATTATTATATACAGGCAGGAATAAGCAGGATAGGATATTGAATGAAAAAAAAACAAAACTGCAAAATGACCTGATTTATAAAGAGAACAAGGATGAGTAACCTTTTTGCTGTTGAAGAATGGGGGAGTGTAGAGAGGGAAGAAAGCAATTTCTATGCAGAAAATTTGTGCCTATGACATTTGAAGTAGATTTTCTCTGATGTCTATGTTACTGTGATAAGATCTCAGCTGGAATATTACAGCCATCCTTAGATGCTACAGCAAAAAATCTTTGCTCAAATGAATATTATTTGGGATGAGCACAGATGTAGAAAGCATGTCAGGTAAGTATCAAGAATACTGGTTTTGTTTAACCTGGAAAAGGCAAGAAGCCAACTGAGACATGCCTTTCTTCATGTACGTAAAAAAAGATTTAAAATAGAAAAGCGATTCTGTTCTATTTCTCTGTGACAGGTTGCATTAAAATATTTGGTTTAATTTACAGCTTGTAATTAAAAAATGCTTTAAAAATTATTATGAATGCAGGAATACATTGACTAAAGCAATTGTTACAGTCTCTGTCACTGGAGTCAGACCAGCTTCTACATCAATGGATAAACTGGGAGTGGGTGTCTCCACACCCACCTTCAGACACATGTGTTGGATATTTGCTCTGGTACACCCACCATGCAGGTCCACGAAGGTCCTAGGGGTATTAATGAAGAATTAAGCCGAAAACTTGGGTGCCAGGCATGCTGTGGCTCTGTTTCATGGTATTCTGTATCACTCCATCATGGGTCATTACTGCAGCCAGAAAGGGCATATGCCTTTGCTCAGCTTTTACTCTCATTTGTAGTCCAAGATTTGAAATTACTACTGGTGTAGACATTACACAGGTATGACTGTGTGTACAATAAGTCAAAATTCTATACCTAAAAGGAGAAAGAAGAAATACAACGGAAAAATAAAATCTACTCTGTTTATCTGCCTGTCTGACTTTCTTTTCAGCTTACCAAGGGTTTAATAATTCCTTTTATATCAAGGAAGATTGAGATTAAAACCTCACATTTTTTATCTTTTATAGTTTTCTAACAAAACAAATCTAATAACTTCCTCTTTTATGGCCATACTTCAGCAATCCTTAAATACATTCATGTTCTTACTTTTTGTCATTTTATATTACTGAAGTTTGATTGAACAGCTATGTATTAGACTTCTGTAGACTAGAACTATCGGCATATATTAGAAAATTCAAGATAATTTAAAAAATTGATTGCTATTCAAATGTNATATATACGCACACACACTAGCATATTCCTCAGCTCTCCTGAGAGATACTAATAGCTCTAAACTCCCCGAGGGTACATAAGGCACAAATGAGTTGTGGCCAGAAATTAAGCTATGTCTGTGACCTACACTGTAGTCCTAGTCCTACATTTGGGATTTGTAGAGAAGAAAGGTAGTTGGACTGCAGAAATCCATAGGGTCAAGCTGTGCATTCTTGCTTGAATCCCTATGTAAGTCAAAAGTGTTTAGGATCTTAGTTTCATTTGTGCTTTTACATATCTCCTCATGGTTGACCTCCAGCGTGAGTTTGGTACAATACTTCTGCATGTTCCTTTGACACATTCTAGTGACACTCTTTTTTCCTTTTTCTTTTCACTTGGTGCTTATAGCCACCCACGATGGAAGATATCCATGTCCCTACTGTAGGCACCTACATTTGGTGTAGGTTAGAGCACAGAAAGTTAGAGGTCTTCCTAAACTAACAGTGGAATAATTAAGGTAGCTGTGACAAATTTCCCCCTGAGGCAGATGACAGGAGTACAGTGTATAATCAGTGCCTCCAAAGGTACAATACCTCAGATAGACAGACACCTGAAGGTATGGGGTAATTGTGTCCTTGCTCCCAGGCTGTTGT
>VZTB01018367.1:489112-600679 GCA_013397245.1 Thryothorus ludovicianus
TACTATTATTATTATTATTATTATTATTATTATTATTATTATTTATTAAGTCAAATAATACTGAAACATACGATGATTATATTAAATGCTTCAATCTGTTCTGTTCTAATTCTGGTAAGTGCAACACCCCATTAATTCAAGTACTCAATTCAGAATTCCAATTGGACCAACTAACTAAAGAGTAAAGATTAATCTATTATTTCATAGAGATTTGTTGTTAGATTATGATCTATATATTTCCATATATAACCAATCATTATTCTGTTATATCAACTGAAGTACTAAAGTTTTTTATATAAAACTCAAAGGCTATTAATTTGAAAATCTAGAGGAAGATGCTTTAATTCTATAAATTAAGAACTTTATCTGATAATACTACGAAAGAGAATTTCAAATAGAAATTTTCTGAGTCCAAGGTCCAATTTGAGGATGCGAAGTTGACACTTTTTCCTTACTTCCAAATCTATAGAAGTGTCTTTGTTAACAAAAACAAAAGCAGTCTAGTCTGATTACAAAAATTTCCATTTGCATTAAAAAATGTTTAGGAGAAAACCTCGTCCGGTCATGATGGTTTGGACAAGGACAGTGAAAGATGAAAGACATTTAAGATTGCGCTTTCCACAGAGACAGTTAAAATGTAGCTGTAAAAGCAACCCCAAAATTAAGTGAATCAATGTGGTGACATGTTCCTAAATGTGTGAGATTTCCAGACGAATCAACTGCAGCTGGCTATGATTACCCAGTCTTTAATAAAAACTGTCTTTTCAGCTTCATACATCCTAAACTGACAGTAACAATTTTTGAGGTTTAATTGTGATCATAATTATAGTGAACAGAATAATGAACACACAATACATCATTTGATGACAATTCCTTTGTAACAACGCTTAACAGCCTGAGTTCAGGGAAAGCAAAAAGCCTTGACTCTCATTGTTCTGTTGCACCTGTAGAGCTCTAATATTTTAAAAATATTCCTTAACAAATTACCTTACAAAAACCTGTATATGAGTTGCCAGTACAAGTTAGAATTCTATTGCATTAATGCAGTAAGCAGAGAGATGGGACTATTTATCACTGAAAATGAACTGGAGATACATAAAAACATGTAGTTACTGACTCTTCTAATGAACCAAGGCTACCAATTGACATTTCATTCATATACAAGCTGCAATCTATCACCATGTGTACTTACTATGGCTTTTAACTACTACAAAGATCCTGACAGTGACTGAACCTTTGAGATTTCATTGCAGTTCCTGGATCTGCAGGAGAGTGACAGGGTTTCTGGATGTGCTTCATCTGCTTAGCATTTAATTTATCTACATGTATCCAGAAACAAATAATAACTGTAGTCTTTAGAGAAGTCTTTCTTTGCTTATTTATTGCTTCTCTCCTGGGGTGACATATGGGAAAGAAGCACGAAGGAGACAGGAACATTACTTGAGGGATGTCCATTCTCAACCAAGTAATCTTTAAAAAAATTGAGTCCATGCTTTAAGTAGTTTACATTGCCATAATGTCCCTGAAACATAAACACAAGAAAAAAAGGCAGCATAATCCAAGCATTTATGAAGGACTGATCAGACAGCTCTAAGGTTCTTAGCAGTGTGTCAAATGATGAAAGCCTGGGCTGTTACTTGGTTGAGGGAGGTGCTTCTTCCCTTCTACTCAGCCCTGGAGAGGCCACAGCTGGAGTGCTGTGTTCAGTTTGGGCTCCTCAGCACAGGAGGGCTATGAAGCTAGAGGAAGGATCCAGTGAAGGACTGTGAATGTGATTAAGAGACTGAAGAATTTTTTCCATAAGGAAAGGTTGAGAGAGATGGGACTTTTCAGCCTGGAGAGGAGAAGGCTCAAAGGAAATCTTGTCAGTGTATACAAAACACCTGAGAGTAAAGAGGATAGAGCCAGGCACATTCCAGTGGAGCCCAGAGGCAGGAAAAGAGGCAGTGGGCAAACACTGAAATACAGAAGGCTTCATCTGACCTTCAGGAAACCCAGCTGCAATGAGGATGACCGGACACTAGCACAGATTGCCCAGAGAGATCGCAGAGGTCTCCACCCTTGGAGATATTTAAAAGTTGTCTGGACATGGTCATGGGCAACCAGAACTAGGTGACCCTGCTTAAGCAGTGGGATTAGAAAATATGAACTTCAGGGCTCCCATCCTACCTCAAACAGAGTCTGAGGCAGGCACAGGCCGACACATAGTTCGTACAGCAATTTCTGCCAAAGTCAACCTACAGCATCACGTAAACTTCTTCTCACATGAAGATATCAAGAGGATTTGTGGAATCCATCAGAAAGGCATTAAAGAGTATTATCCTCTCTATTCTATTAGTCTCTCAGGCAGCTGGTTGCATCTAATACAAATAGAATATGTATTATGCTATTAAGACATCTCTTTTTCTACATTAAACACATTGTGCATGCATGTAATTTAGTAAAATAGAAGTAATTTCCTTGCACAGGATGAGATTAGACAGCTAATTTTTCCTTTTTAATATCAACAGAACAATGACTCTTCAAGAAACTAATTGAAATCAGCATAAAAACACTATAATCACTATTCATTTTGCAGAAAAAAAAAAGTACTGCAAAACAACCCATCTACCTTAGCACTTTCTATAGCATATGTATAGTGTATAAGAAAAGGAACATGAATATTCAATAAAACTGTTTTCTAAGATTTATATAAAGGGAAAATAATCTCTAGTTCCTCTTAAGGTGCTTGCAGTCCATCCACGTGTAGTAACAAGTTATTTAAATCAACATCAGCAACCTTAAAGCAAATATAAGCTTTTATATATTTCACATTTTATATTACTCTAAACAAGAAAACAACAATTTTCTCTTTGTTGCTGAGGTTTTTCTGGAGCAGCATTAAGGACATTTCCCTGGCTGCATACCTTTAAACAGCTACCACTCAAGCATCTGGCCACATGCTGGTGACACAGAGAGGCTCTGAGAGGAGCTGCAGGGTGTCTTTGCTGTGGGACTTGCACCTGGCCCTCTTCATTTTGCTAAAGTGAAAGCACCTCCCTGGCTCAGGCACCTCGGTTTTACTCATCTTTGGTGGAGGCAGCTGCGTGCTGAGAAGCAGGGTCAGTAATTACTGCAGCATGGGGATGCTCATTTGAGCCATGCTGATTTCAGGGCAGGATCTCTGCTGGTTGCCTTTTTCCCACTCAGTCAATTCTCACCTCTTTTTTGTTTTTTTCTTTGGACTCAGCTTCTGATCGATTGATCTGCTGCCCATCACTTTCCAGGAAGGAAAAACATATCCCAGAAAACATCCTGGCATTGCTACCCAAAAGGAAACATTTTAATTACTTTTTCAATTATACACTGTCATTTGGCCCAGTGTCCTTTTTTAAGCTCCAAAGAAATGACTACTAGGTTTCTCTCTTTTTTTCCTATGTTGTAAGGAAAAGCAAACAGGCACATTTTAGTATATAAACAACCTCAAAACAGCACAAAGTACAATAGTAGGAATTTATGTTTCTGCAGGTGTTTTCCAGGTCTGGTAAATTCGGAGTAGTTTGCCCCTTGCTGTGATAGCCTACCTGCATTTTTATAGGGCAGACCAATGAAGTCCTCTGGCTGATTCTTTGGATGTAAGAGGTGTGCTGTAAATTAATCTTCAGGCTGTCTTTGCTGTAGCTTTTCTTATCCATGCCTTCTGTTCTGGCTTTTTCTGACTTCTACAGTCTTGGCGTCTTGCCTTTTTGGCTCACCTACCTGCAAGTTTTAAGTGACACTAGTGGAGTAGTGGAGTTTTGTTTTTTTTGTCTGAAGGTGCCCTATTCTTCTATTCTATATATTCTCATAACAGTTTTCCTTCAAGTCTGTTAGCAACTAATGTTTTCTATGTGGTATAATTGGGTAAATATAATTTTATGATGGGTAAATATGAGAATAAATTTTATTTTACAAATTAATAAAATTAATTAACCTGTTGATTGTTTAGTTGGAAGGTAAGAAAAACCAAACCAATCCACAACCATCCTCCCTCTTTAGCTAGGAATTTAAGAGGTAAATATACAGAGTTTAGGAAAGGTCTTATTCCATAAGTACCCCGATGTTAAGGAGGACTAATTTTGCTTAAAGATTTGCAATATATTACTTAAAATGGTACTTATTTTTTCTGCATTTATTTCTCCTGAATATAGACAGCTAAAAATGGGCATTTAGATTGAAGCTGTTGTCTACAAATCCTGCCTCATTAAAGGGAAGAGGGAGGAATTTCTAAATTGGCATATTCATCTGGGAAACTCTGAGTGCCAGATCAATCCCACTAAGAGTTGTTTTCCCCAGGTTGTTCATGTAGGAAGCATAGATGGGATGATTCATTTGGCCTCTCTTGCCTGACTCATAGACCCTTTACGAATCCTGCCCAAAGTACATACAATTTTGGATGGAAACTAAAATTACTGGGGAGGGGTTTTTTTTGTTTACTGTAATGTGTATAAAATTGAACATTTAACCTCTTACTCAATCTGTGTCTAAATATTTAAAATCGAGGTTCTTTTACAAATATAGCAAAAAAGAATGGAAAAAATTAAAAGGATAAAGTCTGGTATATGATTTTATAACATTTGCACTACAAGTAATAGATCTTTATAATGTCTTACTCTATATTAGTGCATAAGAGTGGATAAGGATGTTTATCAAATGACTAAATGAAAAATTAGACTAATCATCTTTGTCAACATGGCACAGCTAAGAACAACTGAATTTACAGTATTTGGAGTTTGTTTCCTTTAAACAACAGAGGTTTCTTCTACTAAGAGAGAAAGCTAAGATATGAAAGACAACTTTGAAGAAATCATCTGACATACCATCAAAATAGATCATAATTTGCATTTGCTTATGAAATAGTCCCATGTGCATTAATCACTTGGAGTCTTTGGCAAGAGTTCCTCATATCTGTGTTTTGTGGAAGATCAGTTCCTGGCAGCTCTGTCTAACTAGGTTCACAGAAATAGCTGATTTGAAAAGTAAAACCCTAGAATATAGAAATAACAGTGAAGAGAATCCGTATCTCTGCTACTTACCCCTCACCCCATATTTTTTTTCTTAGACTTTACTATGAGAATTTTAAAATTTAATTTTCAACAGGAAGAGTTAGAAATTGATGCAGAAGATATTTGTTACTGATTTTCTTCTAATTTGCTGTGGATTGTTATTGCTTTCAGTCTTACATATGGTTAGTGGCTAGTGGCACTGCCACTCCAGCTTCAGTCTGTCAGGCAATGGAAATGAGCCAGACCATTTATAGCTTCATCTGTGGCACAGAAAGTAAGAGGCAAAGCAATGTTCAAGAAGACAAGTCCATGCTCAGTTTTGAAGTGAGGCCTATTTATCACTTCAAGAAATTATTGGAAACAAGTAGAATACACACACAAGAAGGCATAATGTAGATTAACTCTGAAAAGAAGCAGTAGCACACAGCACCATGCTATTGCAATTGCATGTGAGAACAGCTGATACATTCATTATAGAGTAAGAAGAACACTTTAAATGTTACAGTACCCATCTAAGTATTTATTATGACAAAATACAGACTCATAAAAAATCAAAATAACTTTTCTTCGGGATTAAATTTGCATACATCTTCTTTATTTCTGTAAAGAAAAACCATAAAAGTCAAATAGAAATGGAAAAAGAGGATTTTGTAAAAAATAAAGGAAAACCACTTAATTCTCGGATGCTTATGACAGCACAATGAAATTTGAGAAATATTTCCCTCTGGCAAAACACACATTCTTTTGTTGCATAAAAATTCACTCTTTACTGCTACAACAATAAATATATATATTTGAAAAGATTTCCTGCAAAAATAGAATTTCTTTCAGGTTCCTTTTAATTTTTTCTTTTTATTTTGATGTTGTCTCCTTGTAATTCAAAAGTCATTAATTCACATCCATTTTTTCAGTATTATAACCTCATGAATGGCTGTTTTTCAGGTATTAAGAAATCATATGTGAGAAAGTTCTTGTTTTTTCAAGTGAGTATGCCCTGACAATGGGCTAAAATTTATAATTGATATTTATGGAGCAAAGTAATAAAATAGGAACCAACAGCATTTTGATTGTTTTTCTAATTTCCTGGAGTCAGTCCTCTGGAACAAGAGCTTCATAGTTGATATTCTTTTTCTCATTTCCATATTACCAATATGATATTTTATTGTGCTATCACTGAAGAGAAAAGCCTTTTTCTGTTCTGTTCTGTCTCACTTTAAGCACTGAGGCTATTTCATTTCATTTGCATAGGAAAATTAGTGAAGTATATGGAAATTTTTGTATCTAGCTATTCCTGATTGAATACCAAATACTTAAATATCACTAAATGGTGAGTTATTTTATTAACAGATTAGCTTCATATTCTCACAGTACTGCTAACTTGCCTTTTTGGAAAAAGAATGTTTTTAAGAAAAACTTTTGTTTATTGAAAATCAATCATAGAAAGACCTTATATGATCACTCAACCTGACTTCTTATCTTAACCCTGGTCCTGGTATTCGACCCTGCAGCTCCATTGAATGCAGTAGTTTGTGATTTGATTGATACAATCATTCTTTCTGAGTGAATGATCGGGCACAGTTTAGCTGAAGTTCACATGAATGACTGTGACCAGTGCACAGAACACACCTGTTTCCTCATTGACTAAAGAGATCTGTTCTTCATTACATGATGACAAAATCCTAATGTGCTTAGAAAATCCTACTAATGTCCCATATATTTTGTTAGATTTTTTTTATTTCTATGAAACTTCATTTCCTTGTAAAATCTTTCTTTTCAGTATCATATAATGTTTTTGCCTTTATCAAAACAATGACACATATATATATGCATATATATTTCCATCTATATCAGCCTCTTTTATGTATTTTTATATGTATATCTATCATATTTTGTATAACTTATGAAAACAAAGGACAAATCAAAACAGAAAATAAAGCAGAGATGGAAGAATCCACGGGAATTTTTAAGACATACCTGTAAAGACTAAAGGATTAAAAAGAACTTTGTCATTGACTATCAAAATATTTTAAAGATTCACTTTAAATAGATAGTTTTTACCAGAAAATTAATACCTTAAAAATATTTAATTTACCCAAGCAATCTTGAAAGCTCCTTTTCAATATCTTTAAATTCAGTAGTTCTTGCAATGTGACTTAAAAACAGGGTACTTAGTCAGACTCAAGTTAAAAGGGCTCAGCTGCTTTGATGGGAAAGTTTCCAAAATAGTTTTTCAGTACTTCATAGGAACAGCCATATTTAAGCCTGAAACTTTCCGGTTTCTTGGGCTGATAGAGGCAAAATTTCCTTTTCTTCTCTTTTTTTTTCTTTTCCCCAAATGCTACTGCAATTAATTAGGGAGGAAGGGCTGGGTCACTGTGGTATTCATTTCATAAATAAAAGTCCCACTGTCTTCAAGTAAGACCATATTTAACTCCTTGCATTTTGCTTTTAATTTCTCGGTAGAGTAAATCAGTAGCTCACTGATGAAAACCAAGAAAAACATCAGAAAAATGTCTGGCAAAAACTTTCACATAAAACAAACCATACAACATCATTTTTTTTTTAATCTGGCTGTACAATTGACCTAATTTGTGCTCAAAACTCAAACTTCAGCCAATGCTACCAGGAAATTTGGCCCTATCACATTTCATTATTTCCAATTCTAATAAAAGTAGCATGATTTTAAAATTAATCTGAAAGCTAGAAAGTGTGAGTTTATGGGGTAGGTTCAGTTTCATTGTAAGAAAAATCTACATGTTTGTGTAAATTCAACCCTGTGAAAAAATGACCTCTGCTCAAACCTAACCTTGCTTAACTGACTTGTTAACAGTTAAGAAAACTGAATTTGGCTGTAGATTTTGGACCAATTATTACCACGAGTAACAGAAAGTAGCACAATGTGGAAACACATTAAAAAAATGAAAAGAAAATGTTAACCTATCATTGAATATTTCAACGTTCAATGTCTTGTCCTCAGGGAAGGCTTAGATGGTACACCCAGTGGAAAGGGGAGCAAGTTGTCTTTAGACCAGAGAGGCCAAAAAGAGATTTAAAACCCTCTCAGCTCTGAATTCCCAATAGGACATTTAGTATCTTGGACTCAAATTTAGTTTTTGAAGAGTTGATTTTAAATCCACCAAGTCTTCAGCTTTTCTCTGCAAATCTGCCTTTGAGAGCTCTTCACTTCATTGACTCTTGGCTGTTTTCTTCCCATATGGACCTTGTGTACATATCTGCAAAGGCTGTACTGACACAAGAGTTTATGCAGGGGATTATACACACCTTCTGAAGAACCCTACCAGAATGAAGCAGAACTGTGGGCTTGTGCTTAATTATGTAGTAAGTGCCCTCTCTCTTGCTACTTCTCCCACAGAGTAATATCTTTAAGAGGTAATATATGGCATCATATATTTTTTATTTTCTCTCTAAAAAGGAGATTTAGTCTGTGTCCTTTATTTCTTTTCTGTGTTGACAAAGATAATGTCAGAAATAAAAGCATTCACCCCTATAGAACTGTCATAAAACCAATGGCAAAATAATAGAGAAACTAATAACCCTGATTTTTAGTTTGCAACTTTAATCATGTTCTTTTTATAATCTCTTTTCATGTAATTAGCTTATATAACAAACATATACCTTAGGTGGATACCCATAGACATGATCTTTTGTATCCCCTGATAGTAAGCTCACAAGTTCTTATATTTTCCTTGATCTGAATGGATGCCTGGTACAGTCACAAACTTTTTAGCACCATCACCAGAGGGAATTTACATCCTGACTTCCTTAGAGAATCAAACCTAGAATTTCAAACAATTTGAAAATTATTTTGATACGTCAGCATTCTCAAATATGTTTCAGTCTTAGACCAAAAGAGTACTGGATGCTTTTATAATTTTTATATATCTGTCTTTCAGAATATAAAAATCTCCTTGCTTTCTTTGCCCAGATCCCCTCTTTTCTCTCTCTGACATGCTCATAGAACCACGTCATACTTTCCCCTTATTGTTCAGTCAGTAAAGGATAGCAGTAAGAAGAGTTTATAATTATAAAATTCTTTCTTGGATTAAAGGTTTTCTCTTATTCTACTATTGAGAAAGACACTATTATCAATCAGTCATTGTGTTATATCATTTTCTACAGCCTTATAAGCCTTGTTGGGAGGCTGTAATACTGACATTTTATTCCATAGTTCATCACAGACAGAAAATAACTCATTCCCATAAAAAATAGCAGAAAATCAGAATATTTATGTATTCCTTTTGTTGTGAAGCACAAAACATTTGATTTATAATAGAGGCTTTTGATTCTGGTGTCATTGTTTAGCAAAAATTCAAGGTCAGAAACATCTTGTTTTTAAACCTCTTTCCAGTGAATATCAGTCATTTAGAGACGACTAATTTTGTGCAGTCTCAAGTAATATTCCTTTGCTTTTCTGACTTTAAATGCTATCTATGTGAAACGCTTTTCACAGTATTTATCAATTACTATTTCATTATCAGTAATCAAAATATTATTGAAACTGGAAAACAAAAACAGCAGAAAAAATATAAATTAATACAGGAATTTATTAATTATGTTAACATGAGAAGTTCTCAAAACAAGAAGCTGTTAAGAAATGCTGCTGAATTTCCTGTTGTTTGTTGCTAAATGGTTTTCTTATTTTGTCATTTTTCCTCTTTATTTTCCTCTGAAACTGATTTATTATGTTCATTGCTTCAGCGATCTTTGTTGGTTCACATAATTTTTTTATCTTCTTATCTATAGGGTCAGGTAATTTGTTTTGTTCTTGGCTTTGAAAACATAGAAAATAAAGCAATAATGGAAAGAAGTGAAGAATCCCATATAAAATAACAGCCAGAATGGAATGTAACCTTGAAATTCAACAGAATAAAATTGTATTTTTGGCAAGTATTGTAATGTGAGACAGATAAGAACTTATTCAATTCAAATAAAGTTTCTCTGTTTCTTTGCTTAAGTTCCAGGCTTCAGTTTCTGGGCTCTTTTCTGGTGTTTAGACTTCATTATATAGATAATCAAGCTGGACCACTAATGACAGTCTAGGAAATATTATGCTGTACTCTTTGTACCATGTTGCCTAAGCTGTGTTTGGAGCACAACAAAGATTTTGTTATTACAATGTCTGACTTATTGTTCTGAACAGAAGTGATAGAATAGTCTGTGAATTTGCAGGGATTGCTATGCAGTTAAATCCTCTTTCAAAAGGTCAAATCTAGAGATTTTAGTTCAGAAAGCTTAATGTGCAAAAAAACCCCAAAACACTGCAAGTAACTCTTCCTTACCCACAGACGAGCCTGAAATCTTCCTGAGGCCCTTCAATGCATCCTTCCCTCTACAAGTAACAGTCTTTGAATTTTTGCCTACAAATTCTGCATATAAAAACCCTCCTCCCTTGCATTGCATGCCTTTGCCTTCACCTTCTTGAAGGGTGAAGCACGTACACAGGACTCTTTCTTCATCTTCCTCAGCCCCAAAATACGTTATTTCTATGAATTACCCACAACCAATCACTTGTGTTCTGCTTCCTTTTATATAAATATACAATACCACCATGACACCTCTGACTCCTGGAGGTTAGTTAAAGTACAGAAAACATGCCAGGCTTCTGGCTGGTGACAAAATGCTTCTATTTATGGGAATAAAAGCAATTTTTCACAGAATGATTATTTGAATTAAGCAGTTAGGGAAACGTTAAAGATCATTTTATTTTCACAAAAGAGCCCTCAACTCCTCCCTCCCCCCTCTCTCTTTGAATTACATGAAGACTGGTTTTAAAAGAACACAAAAGACAAGAGAAAGATAAGGACCTTTAGTTCAAAAACAACTTACTCAAACCTAAGTCTTGGTTAGTGCATCCTTGTGTCTGCCATGGCATCAGGGTTTCTGTTTACTTAACATTGTTTCTTTAATTTTTTTCTTTTAACACTAATCAACCTTACATAAATGCACACTTACCTGACTGATAATTGCTTTTCCGGAAGATGCAAAAATCTCTTTTAGTATTTCTTTTTGAAAGAAAATGTATCTGAGAATCTTTAACTTTAACTGTATTTCTCTCAGATTTAGATTTTCTCACCCATTGATATTTATCACAATACAAGAACCATATTAATATGGAAAATAAACCTGTCTGAAGATGACTCCTTTCAGTTCTCAAAAAAAGAAATGCTTTTATTTTATAACACAAGCTCTCCTTTTCCATTTGAAGACCTTTACTATCCTTTATTGCATGCAACAACACAGGTAGGAGGACTTGGTAAAAAATATTACAGAGAAAAGTGCGTTGCTTTCATTATTTGCTCAGCAAGTGAAAATACAACATCATACCACTTTTCATAGAGTGCTAAGTCTCAATTCTTTCATCAACACTCCCCACAATTTTCTAAAATGGCATCTTTATCATTGTAAGGAAGCATTTGCTCTATAAAGGCAACTACATTAAGGACTGAAGGTAAGCAAAAGCAGTGATTTTATACTCCAGAAAGACTGTATTTCTAATATTTCATCTTTTGTGAAGGAAAAGGCAAAATATTATGGTTATGCGAAATTTATCTTTACTTTCCTTTAATGTTAACACCAGATTAAGGAAATAATGGCAAATCTTGAACCTAATGCAATTACATAAATTTTTAGGAAGGAAGTAATTACTCAGTGAAACAACTTATGTGCTGGTAATATCTTCCTGTTTTAATAGGATACTGTAGCTTTATGAGGAGCCAGGAATCTGCCACTTTTGACAAATGTCAAAGACTTGCTCAGACAGATAAACTAAGATACGTCTAAACATTTTACCAGAAGTTTAAGGATGGTGCTGTATTTTCAGAGTCTCCACTACTAATCAAGTCTGGGGAACTAGGTACTTGCTAGCCTTCAAGCTGACAGCTGGTTTCTAGTAAACTTTTTTAACTATCTGAAACTGATGAACCTTTCAGGGGCAAAAAGAACCCGAACATAACACCCCCTACATCTTCCCTCATTATCTGTCTGGTCTTTGCTGAGGTACCACCAATGAAAATTTTCAACGATTATTCAATTGCAATAAGATAGAATTCAAAGTTGATATCATTCTGTATTCAGCAACCCTAATATGAACTGAAAGATTGTTTTAGCCCTCAAATGTGATAATACATACAGAAAACTGAAGTATTATGAAGTCTGACTTCTGGATGTGCTTATTCATGCCTCTTGCTGAAAAATCCCACATCATCCATAGTCTCTTTGGAATTCCCATCCCTCCAGAGATATCTGGGAGGAGCTTTGGTTAGCCACTAGATTTATGGCCTTCCTCCAAAAGAAATTTTCTCACTCTCACTGATTAATAAATTTACCCATCATTATGCTGAGCAGCCATCATGGTCAACAAGAGCCAGCGCTCTGAGAATATTAAGAATGTTAGATAGACTCCATCAAATTATAGCTATAATATAATTTTTGACACAAGTACACTTTGTCAAAGTGAAATGTGATGGATAACACTGTAAAGATTCAGATTTGAAGATATTTGAATGTGTTTTCATTTTTCTGGGGTGGGAGAATTAAATGTTTAAAAAATATTTTTATTTCTCTCACTATAAGTTTTATTAATTTTATTTTGAAGCTGAATAGTTTTCTTATTTAAACAAGCTATTTTTTAAAATAGTAAAGAAACCCTTAACCTTTTACATGGATAATTATTATTTGCATTGTAAATGGATATATGATATCTGCTTCCAGTTTTTCAGTTCATGTTTAAATGGAGTGAGAAAAAATTAAAATCTCTTGTTATCTTCTAAGAGCTGTATATTGACAGATGTGAAATGAGCTTTCAGCTAAAAGCAGAAGTAGTTACATTTACATCTAGGTGTTATTAGTGAAAATAGCAGCAAAGATTCAGCAACACAAACAGCTAAACTGTTAACCCAGAGCGCCTATCGGGATTTTCCAAGCTGCAGTAGAATCATGAAGCCATGAAAGCACCTTCTATATGATGACATATGAGTGCTTGTGGTAAAATATATTTCAGAGAAGATGTATTTAGGGAATATATTTTCAGGATTTAACAGCACCAAAATAAGGTGATAGATTCTGAATGTCAAAGAAGAGTGGAATATTCATGTTCTTAAGTTGTAGGACATGTACCTGTCTCATTAACAGCAGTTTTGCATAACTTATAGTCACTGAAGATTTCTCTAAGGAATAAAATCTGGTGTTGTGTGGGACCTCCTCTCTATATATTTCAGAAGGATCCTGCAGGAAAAGAAAAAGAAATAACAACTAGAAAAGTTAAAGTTTAAATGCTGGACTTTGAGTCACATCTCTTTATATATCTAATGACTTTTTCAGGGGAAAGAATCTTCCAGCTAGAACCAGGAGGCTTTCCCCTTTCCTTCACATAAACAGATATGTTTGCCAGAAACATGTTCCCATCTATTTTGAAATCAGTTAAGAGAAGTTCAGAGAAAAGTAAAAAATGTGATCCAAATGTAGATTACCATTTAGAATGAGAAATCTGCTTGAAATACAAGAGGTCTCAGATTAGTTATTTCAATATTCTACTTTCCAAAATGAAGTCAGGGAATGCCGTAACTATATCAGAGGCTTTAGATATTTATTTTCCCTTTTATGACTGACTACTCCACCATAAAATATTTGATTAAAAAGAAATTCTTGCACTCAGCAAGATAAAAATTAATAAAAATGATTGTGTATTTAAATTAAATTGTACTGTGTGAATCTGAATGTATATTTAGGGAAAATTAGTTTAGGATACACATGCTAAAATATTTAGAATAACCTCTTAGAAGCTACTTTTTATGAAATTTGCAACTGACTTATTAGTAAAGAAAAAGACTATGACTAAGGGCAGAGACAGTGAAATGGGACTTTTCATGAATAATAAATAGCTTTGTGGCTATTTTGGTGAACGGGGGAGTATATACATATATATGAGTACACATGTGACAGTGACTCATAGAAACAAACTGACACTGAGCAGGGTCCTGGAGTCTTGCTGGGCTGTGAGCACAGGCACTGCCGAGGGCTGGCCCTGCCCACGCTCCCTTTCAGGCTCTTGTCTCTGCATTTCTTGAGGTGTTTAGTTCTTTCTTCCCGCCCATGGAACCACAACTTTATGCAGGAGCAGGTATCTAAACCCACACTACTCCCAGCTTATCTTTCACAGTTCCTGCACCAGGCTGCTGCCATACTTCCTAACCCCAGAGTAGTATGTAGGGCTTGAGTAAGGTGAGAATGGCCGGAGCAGAGCTTTTTGCTCTTGTTTCCCTTTCTGCTCTTACTTTCTGCAATAAACTTTATGGACTTCTAACTTAGGCAGGGTCTGCTCCTAGCTGGTTTCAGGTTGACTCAAATTTGGTCAGTTCATCTGCTGCTTTTCTCCTTCTATTCAAAAGACTCCTTTTCTGAATATGAAGAAAAAGGCATGGGAAATCTACTCCCCTCCACAATTTGTCCAGTGATTAACCTTACTCACTGTTTAAAACCACGTGTTTCAGTCACCCTGGGCTTGCTCTGCAACTGTTACAACTTGCACCTTCTCTCTCTTCTGTGTTAGTAAGACCTTCACTTTCCAGTGTTTTCTCCCTTTAAACGGGCTTATATCTATCATTCAACTAGCTTCTCAGACTTGTTTATCAAAGTTTAAACAAAATTATCTCGAAATACCTTCCTAAGAGAGACTTCCTATACCCCTGAACTCATTTTACATCTCTTTTGGAATCTCTTTCAGATTTTTAACAAGCTTTTAAAAACGTTGGACAAAAATCCTACATGACTTCCTGGTACAGAAGCATAATCACTTCTTTCTTTCTATTCACTCTTTTTCTCTATATTTATCTAGGGATTGCATTAGGCCTTTTTGACCCAGCATTATAATGGCAGTTCCAATTAAGTTGTCTACCCAATGTGAATTCCTACATCTCTTTCTCTGAGACATTCTTTTACAAGATACCTATTTTCCAGCCCTATTTGTATGCTTTCCTTTCTTTCTTTTCTTCAATTATGCAAAACTTCTCATTTGGCTGTATTACAGGTTTTCATTCAAACAAGCAAGGTTTATCACACAATTCAGACTGTTCTACTAAACAATATAAACCCCATCAGTGCCGCAATGCAGTAAAGCCATCGTATGGTGTTTGATAAGACCTCTCTAGAGAAACTTCCCTCAGGATGGGCTGGGAAAAGCTGGCTTGCTACCATAATTTCAGATTGGTCCTGTGGTCCCACTCACAGAATAAGTGAAACACAGCATGCCAACAGCTAGATGAAGCAAGCACTTGCCACTTACTTAGTCATTCATCAATTTCTGCACAGATTTTTTCTCTTATGTGACCTTTCCTCCTAAGTTTGAGACAAATGCCTAGAGCAACAATAAAAACAACAACAAACCTCAATCAGTTATTAGACAAAAAAGGAGTCAAGCTGAGGGTGTGGGTAAATAGTTACTAATTTTTAAATTATACACACCATTCCTGAAGAAATCTAAAAATCTATTCCAAAAGGCACAACACACAACTCAATATTGATAACTAAGTTGTAGGATTATGTATAAACACAAGGTTACTGTCCATAACAATTTAGACAAAATAGGTTTTTTCATAATATATTTTACACATATACTTGTGGTATATGCTTTTATACATAGCACATATTTAAGAAAGCTAATAAAATCCTTGCTCTGGAAAACTTTTCAAAATTTTGCCCCAATCCAAAAAAGCAAACTTCCTCTGAAATGGTCAAATTTTACCTACTTCTATAAACCTGACATGTATCTCTAGAGTTGTACATTTACATCTCGGGATTTAGAATTGTAAAGTGTAATTGCAATTTAGTAAGCTTGTTTAAATCAGGAATAACTGCAGTAAGCCACACTGATTTTAAAATGGTGCACTAGCATAAAGCCTTAAAAAGTTCATTTTAAGTTAGCGTTTTAGTCCTGAATGACCACTAGCCTTTGAGGTCTAGAAAGTCATATGTTCACAGTACATTTTTTCAGATACAGAATAAAACTTGGTAGAGAACAGCTATTCTGGAGTAATCGTATTAACAGATATTCTTGCCCATGAGTAAATTTGCTTCACACTCACAGTAAAATTCACACATTTAATCATTTAATTCAAATTCACTTCTTCAAATTATCTTCCAAGATCGGGAAAACCTTTATCATTAGCAAATCTTGTGGTCCTAAATTGTGTCCACATGGAAACTTCCTTATTCTCATTCCTGTTATTGCACGTTTAAGGGATCAATTCAGTCAATTTTCGCAGAGTCTGTTGGAAATGTGAGATGATAGAATCATAACCTGTCCCAATATGTTTCAGAAATCTGAGAATTTGAATCTGAGTTTGGACTGAGCTGGGAGATGGAAGAAGCAAGAGAAGAGAAGAGAAGCTTAGAAGTAGCTGAAATACATGGGAGGATGATACATAATTCATGCTTTAACACTGTTCTTTGCCTGCTTTGAACTTCTTTTCAGATATGATTTTGAAATATCATGTATCTCCAGATCATGTGCAGAGCAGAACCTTTGTAAATCTTTCAGTTCAATCTTTAGGAAGACCTTGCCCTCAGGGTATATTGAGTCCACCTAAGACCTCAAAGTTTCCCCACAGCCCTGTCAAGGTAAGACTGTGAATCACTTTGAAATATGACTTTGTAAGTGCTTTAATGGTAATCAGAGGAGCAATAGCTTAACTACTCACCCATCACCCTAACAAGTAAATAATTCTGTGTTTTGTGCATCTAATTTTGACTTTTTCCTTCCAGTGATAGCTCAGGGTCATTTCTGACAAAGGAAGAAGCAAAAGAAGGTAGCAGAGGAGAAAATTCAGTCAGAAATCATTTTTTGCAGCATTCTGAATCCTAAGATATAGGATAATATTTGCATTATTCAATCATTCATTCTCACTTGAAGCTTAGGTATAATTTTCCTGCTTTCTACTGGGAAATTGAATATTTTTTCCCCTAAAATTCTGTTATCATCTTGCTCCATTTCAAATCTTAAGTTTCAATATTATTTGGGTTTATGTCCTTTGTGTACACCCCTCCCATGAAGTAATGGTGTATTTTTATGGTTTTATTATTTTTTATATTTCTGCAGAACATATCTCCTGAATAAAATTACAATGAATTTCAGGATGAAGTATATGTAAAAATACATGTGAGATTCATCATTACTTATGACAATGACCCAAAAGAGTTCTAGTCAAAGGCTTTGGCAATGCTCCGAGTTAGAAAATGTTATTATAAAATATATGAGTGAAATGAAAACATCAAATGTGTAATTGTAGTGTTTATGACTCATTATGTTCTATCCATGTATCTGTAGTAAGCAAGGTGAATGTATTAACTTATATGAAAAATGAGATTTAAAAAATCAGGATTCAGTTTTAGCACAGTTGTAATCTTAATGAATCTCTCCATGACAAATTTGATTTTGCATATATTTCTTTCACACATACACTTCCATAATGTAACTGTTATAAGATAAAATCTGTTTATGTTTCTTTTATGTGTTTTCTGTTGTTCAGGAAATCAAACAAGTAATTTTCAAGAAGCATATGCTTGTTCTCCTTCATTATGGAAAAATGTTATCTTTGAAATATTGTATGTCTGGAAATACTTAGAAATTTAAATTGTATTGTATTTTTGCGGGCTTGTGTTATTACTATTTTGCATGTATATGCATGTATTTGCATGCATATATAGGTAGTTATAATATCAAAGAATAAAAAGATGAGCCTAAATAAATTTTTTTGGGTCAGTAGCAGTAAATTGACTTTTCTAATTATATAAGACAAATTTTGGAGATTAGATACTGTTTAATTTTGCATTAAAAACAAGTTTTATATTATTAAATTTTGACACATGGTTTTGACCTGCATTTTGAAGAAAAAACTAAAACCTTTGTTGTCCATGCTATTTTGTAGACATCTTCATCTGTCAATCCAAAACAAATATACATTAAAAAAAAACACTTCAGAGCTAATTATAAAATTTTGTATTTTTTTCAAGAAATATAATTAAAGGGATCTATAGGGACCTTGTATTTCTTCTTTTTGACCATTTGCTCATAACTGTGCTTTATTGGGATTTTTTAATATATCTCAAATCTTACTGTTTTTCAACAATATTCAGGAAGGAAATTAACATTATTTTTGCCAATTGTGCTAATACTGACTTTTATAATCCTAAAGATACAATCAAAATTTTTAAAAGTATTTAAATAACAAAACAATATTTTTCTTCTTTATGATTAAGCTAATCATAAAACCACATTTTTTATGTGGTTTTATCATTTCTGAATAAGTTTTACTGTTTCCTATTACTAGAACATTTTAAGGAATGGTTGAACCTGCACAGCTAGATTAATCAGCCCAAGATTAATCAGCCTTCATTCCCAATCTCAAGGGTATTCACTTTCCTTAGTTCATGTCTGCAATTTCTATTAAAAAAATAAGCAATAAAACTTATTTCCGTCCTTTTGTGGCAATGCATATAATTAGTTTATGAAATAATTAAAAATAGGCTATGAATAGCATGGGACAGGAGATGAAATTGAAGAACAACAGTGGCTAGTTGCATAAGAGTGAAGATATGAATTCAATGGAAAGTTTTGTTCAAGAGTAACCTGAGGATAGGACTTCAGTAAATTATGGATCTACTTTAACAGCCATGTGTAAAGGGAGAAGACAGCTGTGCTAAAGACAAGAATAGGATTGAAATTTTGATTACTGCTTGCAAAAATGGAGAAGGCTGCTGCAATGACAGATATACTCAGATACGTCTCTCTCCCCTTCGAGTTGTCATCATTTTGAAAGACACTGTAAGAAAGCTGATATCCTGAGATATGATATAGGGAATTGTTATCATAAGCCCTTGCTGGTGAAGAAGGCTTTTCTGTGGAGTGAGACCAGCACAGAAATACGAAGGGTGAATTATTTTTGGAAAAAATAATTGAATCAGGGAAAAAGTTTCCCCTGATTCAATTTGCAGAATTACACACAGTTATGTGCCTCATCAGCAGATTTGCTGATGACACAGAGTTAGGAGGAGTGGCCAATACCCCAGAGGGCTGTGCATCCTTTCAGAAGGACCTCAACAGGTTGGGGAGATGGTCAGAGCCACACCATCAAAGATGTGTGCAGAATCCTGCTCTGGGAAGGAATAACCCCAGCCCTCAGCACAGGCTGGGGGCTGAGGTGCTGGAAAGCCGCTCTGTGGAGAAGAACCTGGTGGACAACAAGCTGTCCAAGAGCCAGCAGTGTGTCCTCGTGGCCAAGAAGGACAATGGTGTCCTGGGATGGATTAGGAAGAGCATTGCCAGCAGATGGAGGGAGGTGATCCTGCCCCTCTCTTCAGCTCTGGTGAGGCACGTCTGGTGTGATGGGTCCAGTTCTGGGATCCTTAGAACAAGAGAGACATGGAGCTCCTGGAGCAGGCCAGTGGAGGGACACAGAGATGATGAGGGGACCAGAACATCTCTCTTATGAGGAAAGGCTGAGGGAGCTGGGCCTGTTCAGCCTCGAGAAGAGATGACTGAGAGGGGACCTCATCAATGTCTATCAGTATCTAAAGGGAGGGTGCCAAGAGGATGGAGCCAGGCTCTTCTTGGGGCTGAGAAATAGGACAAGAGGCAACAGGCAGAAACTGGTGCACAGGAAGTTCCATCTGAATATGAGGAAGAACTTCTTTACTGTGAGGGTGACCAAGCACTAAAAAAGGCTCTCCAGATAGGTTGTGGAGTCTCCCTCACTGAAGATTTTTGAATTCCACCTGAATGTGACACTGCACCAGGTGCTCTAGGATGACCCTGCTTGAACAGAGAAGTTGGACCTTATGACCCACCCTGGTCCTTTCCAATCTTATCCAGTTTGTGATTCTGTGATTTTTATGCTCTGATTTTGGAATTCACTTCTGAGTCTGCAATATGTTTAGTGGAGCTTGAAGAGAATCTAAACATATATTTGGAAGAGAGATATACAGTGGGCGAATAGCTAACTATGTAACTTCCAGGAAAGCCTGGGAAGAGGAAGATGAGGGATGTATAACATTTCCTTTTACTTTCTTCAGTACTTCAGAGGCAATTTGGGCTCTGTGAACTCTCTGTGGTAGCTCTTAATATTTGCTCCAAAAATGGGTATCATTTTTGTCTTGACTAGTTATTGTCAAAATAAGTCTTCCACAGAAGTGCACTGTATCAAACTCCAGAAATATAGGCAATGAATTACACAAAGCCACTGGATTTTGTGGACTGTAGCATCATTTTTGAATTTCTCTGTCATTAGGGCACATAACTTCTGTTTTACTTCTGAAGTGTGCTTGAAGAAGACAGACTCCTACTGCTATCTTCATAGTTGTCATCGTGACCTAAAAATATCTGGAACAATATTTTTGTAACTAATTACCTCACCACACTTTATAAAATGTTTGAAAGATGCGTTTTACATTCATAAATATTCCTTTTAATAATAAACTGAAAGATAATCTGTATCCAGTAAGTCTTTGAAGATAAGAAGCAAGTAATGCCATATTTTTGAGACACATCAGACTTTTCTCATGTCATAAAATAAATAATTGTCCGGGCTATTCAATTCCAGTGCAGTCTTTTAATATGCTCACAGCTACAGAATCAGGCTGAGATTGATTGTCTTCTTTTGAAAGTTGTTAGCATAATATTGATTTTAGTATAGAATTCTTCTTTGTGTGTGTGCAAGAAACAAGATTCTATATAAGGCAACCAATTTTCCAGATATAGACATTATGGAGAATTTATTTTATTTATATATTTCTGTTTGTTGATATTGTTCCATCACAGTCAAAAACAAAAATTTAATCATTCATATAAAAAAAATGCATATACTTGGAGTTACACAATAGAAATAATATGAATGCTTTTGAAAACAAATGAGAAAAATCGTATTATTGAAGATGACAGTTCCAGGTTACAAAAGAGAGCAAAAACTTGAATCCTTAGTATTAGGGAATTGCTCCATATAACCTGATGGGAAAGAGAGATTAATCCAGGTAACTATTGGCAGAATTTCTGACAGAAATCTAATGGAAAAAAGAAAATTTTATACACAGATGATTTGAATTCAGTGTTTTCTCACCTACAAATCTGTGAAGCTAGGTGTGTTCGTGAAATGTTGCTATTTTGATATCCTGAATATATTCATCAAAACACCTGAATACATTCATAAAAACACCAGTGCTATGGTAGGCTGGTTAAATATTAAACACAGGTAAGCATTTGCTGCATCTTCTTAATATATTTAATTTACATTAGTATATGGTTTTGTAATAATTTTTTGGTTTAATTATCCATACATCCATATATTTTGGGAAAATGATTCAGAAAAGGGTAGAATAAACTCTTGGAGATGCTAAGCTCTATTTAATAGGATACTCTCAATAAGGAAAAGGAAACAAAAGGAAAATTGGTCTTTGCCTTTAACAGTATAGACCTGTGAGTGCTAAAATGTGGAAATCAAATTATTCTCTTTTGTAGGACAAAGAAAACATATTTTTCTTATAGTTTCACTGGTTTTAAAGTCATTAAGATTATATAAATTGTTTACTTTCTGCAATGATAAAGTTTTTGGGATCAAATCTGTTCCAGGAAGAGTTCTTACAGAATATAGGAATGCAAGTGTGTTCCAAATTTACTATTTTATAAATAAGATGATACCAGATCAACCCCTTAATAATTCAGTTTTTACTAATCTCTTTTTAAGAATTAATTTTATTTATTTTTAATTTTAAAATTTTACTTTTTAATTTAATTTACTAGCTTAATTTATAAACAATAATTTGTTTTGCCACAAAGGACAGAATAGTGTTGCACTGATGGGAATGACCCAACTCTTCTGGAGTGTCAGCTTAAGGAAGGCGAAGCCACCAGCCTCTGTCAGGTTTTCTTCATTGTCAGCTTGACTTCTCAAAAAAAAGCCACTACATATGGTTTTGGAAATATTATTCTGAGAGCTAATTTCTTTTTGTCTGAAAACAAAGAATAGTCAAATAAATTTAAAATATCCAGTTGTTTCTCTTCAAAAATAATAAAGGCTCTTCATGGCATCTCATCTTCTATTCACACTTTCAAATTTATTCCTAGTGTTGATCATTGCATGACACCAGCCTCCACCTTATCCTGTTGTTTTTTATTCAATGGATTCTCAACAGATGCAGCAGAGGGGTCGTGGCACTGCACAAGAAACCTACGAAGCTTATCACATTTTTTTTTTAGTTGTATATCTTGTCAGGACATCTCTTTGGCTCAAGTATTTTTGTTTGCAATGTGTAATAACAATATCTTCCTACGTTTCCAAGAGTATTTGTGCTCTGCCAATGAATATTGCAGTGTCGTGCATAACATTTATTGTTCCATGGCTGAAATAGCAGTAACTAAAATAATAAAACCAATCAATGTATATAGGAGTATCTGTTACACATTTGTTTTTCAAAATGATCCATGACTTTTTCCTTTCCTGTTGGATACAGGATGCATGAGGGTATCCTGAAATCTGCCCAAGAAACCAAGAATCAACCTGCATTAAATTCCACCTACTGTAAGCCTCAAGCATTTCTGTAAATGTCAGAATACTCCGTGCTTCCAGGATGAGCCTGGAAACAGGACACATCCTCTGCACCTTGACCTGGAATGGTTATTGGATTTCCTTTTGCCTTCAGAGAGATGAAGGTGGCAGATAAAGAAAAGTAAGCATGAGAGATTGTGAGTATTTGATGTTTCTGAGACCCAGGATAATAGTGAAGGAATTGGTGTGATACAGGGACTACTGAGATGAGGCAGACCAGAGGAGAATTTTGAACATTCCTCCCACTCACAAGCATATCTGTATGTATTAATAATAGAGCATGTTTATATTTCATTAGAAATAGAAAACATAAAAGACAAAGGAAATAAAAATATGTTTAAAAATTTTGTTTGCTGTTTTATAAATATTAAACAAAAAAATTGAAGACTTTTAAATGTCAGAGTTAAAGACAAAACACGCATTTAATTAATTTTCTTTATAAGTTGATGTGGCACAATCATAAGCATTTCAGTGACTATTTTCATTATTCCACATACATATTCCACTAAATCACAAATTCCTGTTGTTAACACTGCCTAAAATCTCTAGCATTTATTCCACAATCAGAAATTCACTGTTTTATTTTGGCTTCCCCATTCAACACATCTTTTATATCTGAACCATCATCTAAATTCTGTCGATTATACAATAGGATTTTATGGCACTCATCAGAGTAACTGATGATGGGATTCACACACAGCTCTATATTTCCTGACATCCATGTGATGTGAAGACGCTTTTATCCTTAGCAAGGATTTGGAGCTGAATCACAGAGAAACAAAACATGCTTTCCAAGAAGAGACCTTAACCAACCTCCTTGAAAGGTTTATTGTCAGTGTGAATCTTTAATTTTCTGCATTGAACAAGACACAGCTGACACTTGTTTCACAGCGAGCAAATTCTTGATCCAAAAGCAATGTGATCACATCACACCTGAACTCTAAATCCTTTGCAGCTCCATGACATAGCACAGTCAGCAGTTGGACTTGACTCTTGAAAAATGCAGCTGGAAAGCTTAAAAAAGACTATCTGACTATTTGAACTAAGAGTTTTCAGGTAATCAGATCTCAAGTTGGCTAGAATTCTCTCCTGCATGCAAGTATGCAAATGTAGAATCAGCTAGGTTCTGACCCAAGCTGGGCAATCTGGCCTTGTACTGCCTCTGGATACAGGGGCCCGACCGAATACACATCAATGATTTTCCAAAATTGACTGCAGATTTGAGTGATTTGTATCTTTATTTGAAGATGTACATTTCAGTTACCCTTAGGCACTCAGTCACTGAAAAAAAAATACGTATTAAACTACCAAAAATCCAGCCAGCCTTGGTGGATCTCAGACCAGTAAACACAGACAGGTAGTAGCACTGCTGGAGTATCACTGCTCAGTCCTGGGGAAAGAGTGAAAAGCTTTGTAATGAAAACACTCTGGAACTCAACCTAAATGCCTGTCTTAGCTCTCTACAGGGAGACAGCTGGTCGCACTGACATGGCAACACATTTCACATTCATTTCTGTGTGAACACTCTGCTGTGACAGCCTTCAGACACAGATGCTTGAAGGCTGGATCTGGCAGCAGGCACTTTGTTGAGGCTGCTGTTGTCAAATAGTCCAGGTTTGTATGCTGCTGGCTGTGAAATCCCAGCTGGCTTCTGCTGCATGGGTTCCCAGCTTCATGTGCTGCTATGAAATGATGGATTTTTTCCACAGGAATTTTACAGATTCACAACTGGCAATAATTTGATTAGTGCTATATGATCTACAGATGATATCCATTTATGCGGCACTTTCCATCTATATTCTCGAGTCATATAAAAGTTAAAGAATATTCATAAACGTAAATTTACTAGTGGTTTACCTCCATTGTAATATTCTTTTCTTCTGCAACACCCCAGTATTCTGTCACAATTCAGTTTCTATAAGTCAGGTTATCCTGGAAATTTATGCAAACACATCAAGAAACCACAAGAAAAAAGATCTAGTCAAATACCAGCAAACTCCAACTGCTGCCCAATAAAATTTGGAACACCTTCTTTGTGTGATTTTTTTTTTTTGTACATTGCAAATATATAATATTAACAGTTGATCAAAAAAATCCAAAGATGACAAATTTCTGGAGAACTTTACTCTGACAGAAGCAGCCAAGAGGAAACACTCATGCACCACTAGCACAGAATATGTGTTTTACTTAGGAGATTTCAGGAGCTCCTGCTCCCTGCATAGCGTTTATAGAAAGGCAAGAAGCGAAGAACATGTAGAAGCAAAAGTAATTCCAAATTAGACACAGTGTCTGGTGAGGCAATGAACCAAGAGACAAACACCCACACAGACATTTCAGATGGTAAAAGTGCATCTTGGGCTCTATGGAAACATCCTGTCACGCTGCTAAACCCTGCAGTGATGGGAGAGCTCTGCTGCAGCTCACAGGTGACAGGGTGAGCTCACCACTTCCAGCAAGCACGCAGAAATCACTACCCTGAATGTGCACCAGACCACAACTATTTTGCAAACTAATATCTTGAAGAAAATAGTTACTGATTGTAATTGCCCTGCAAAATTACACTCATCATTGGTAGACAATGATTAGCTTTCATTTTGCAGCTTATTTGAAAATTAGTGACAGACAATGTTTCTTGATAATTCCCTAGGAGGATGGGGAACATTTTACACAAACTTGCTACATGAGCCAAGAAATAGATGTTACACACTTGGAGTTTTATTCGTTGCTGAATTTTATATTAGCATTGTCTTTTGGATTTGTGCACATAGATTTTAAACTCCAGGTCATGGTTTAAAACTAAAAATCAATTACCTTTATTTGAACCTACCATAGGAGCTGCAGTTTGCTAATCTCCAAATCAGTGCTTCACTGACCTGAGATAATGTGATCCCAGTCCAAAAACTTTGCTCTATGCAAAACCCTAAAAATGAACCTGGACATGCCATCCTCTCCTCATGTGGCTGGTGGATGTTTACTTCAAGTACAGAGGAGAGCTCTCTTACAAATGATAGAATTCCATCAGATAGAGAATAAATAAAGGCATTTATTACTCTCATTAAGTCTCAGATCTCATCCACACATTTTATATAGATTTGAGGGTCCATCAACATAGTGCACCTAGATGACAGTATGACAATGGCAGATTTTTCTTAACAAAATGTATTGTTCTCTGACTGATAGACTGATTTCAAATAAATACGGTGCAAAAAGTAATTTTAAGAATAATAACCTACCTTATCAGGGCACAACATTTTTGTCTAATAATTCTGGCAGCCGTAATTACAGAAATGTTAATTTTTCAGTGTTTTGCTTTTGAATTTTCTAATTCTATGATTTTTTTTGGCTCATACAAAAGTGAGGTGCTGAATGAAGTTGTTAGCTCTGCATTTTCAGGTGTGGGTGGGGTCAAGCTACATCATCCTCATCATCAACTCTCATGGCCTTCATCTCGAACATTTGGTACTTCACTGATCCAATTTACATTAGCATTCATATTAAACAATTAGGAGATTTTCTTCTTTTTACCAATACACTTTCAGATAATGATCTCATTCTCTTAAGGCATCTCTGGACACTACCCTGTGGGGACTTAATTCTGGATGACCTACTGAAAGAAATTCCCACCACAAACCTCATTTTGATTCAAACTATTGCTGTTCACAGAGTAATCTGTTACTCAGCAAGAGTAACGATTGCAGATTTTATCCTATGACAACTTAAATGAAGAAAATCTTATGTACAGGGATGCTTATCTTCACAGAAGAAGCAGTTGGATGTCATGAGGTCTCTTGATTCCCCCAATATAAAGGCACCTCACGTTCCCTTGCAGTGGCTAATGCATTTCATACATGTAGGTCCACAAGCTCTTCTGTGAAGAGAATATTCTGAGGTAATCTCACTAAATACTGTACTTGTTTCCAAAGTGCATTCATCTCCTTGTGGGATCCTTCAGTGTCTGGGAGATTTTATATACCTTGAAATGTGCTATCTAGAGCAGTCAAAACATATTCAGTCATTTTCTGGCTTTCAGATACATAGCTGAGCATAAAAAAATAAAATATTTACACATAAGAATGCAAATCTACTTTGTTTTTTAACCCCAAGCAGACTATGCGTTTGCTGTGATTTCGGGAGGATTTGTTGTTTTTGTTTCTTTGTTTGTTTGTGGGGTCTTTTGGGGGGCTGCAATTTTTTTTTAATCTTACCTGTGTTCTACTGGGAATGAATTAAATTGTACATGGCAAAATTGTGAGGTATGTAGGGATTTAAACCTTTTTGTTCCAAAAGATTTTACTATGACAGAACTGAAGATCTAGGTCCTTTAAAACAAACTTGACTATTTAGTAACTCCTTTAAAGACTACTAATTATTTAAAATAGCTAATATCTTTAAAATATTTAACCTTACCCTTTTATTCTTGTGGAAGAATTAGAACATTCCAATGACTCATTCTTATTCGTCTGCAGTGGATAATTCAACTGCATCTACTTCCATCAAAATATTATCTGCACATTATTATTTCAGCTAGGTTTCAACAGAGCTTGCTATTCTGCATATTGCCCATATTATCCTAAGTCTGTTTCTCACCTTGAGAATGAATGATATTTTAAAATCAAAAAGCCAACAAAAAATGAGCAGAGTCAGTGCTTTAGTTAGTTAGATTTTAATTTGCTGCATTGCACATTTCTTTTCAGTGTTTTTTCATAGGCAAATATGGTTCATTCACATAGGTGCATTTCATTGATTCACAAATAATGGAGTAAAAAAAAGGCAAAGGTAGCAGAAAAACCAGCATGAAATGGAACCACAGAATTGTTTGGGTTGGAAGGGACCTCTGGAGATCAGCCAGTTCAAATCTCCAGTGAAGGCAGGGTCAGCTCGAGCAGGTGACACAGGAACAGACCAGGTGGATTTTCAATATCTTCAGACAGGGAGGCTCCATGATGTTCCTGGGAAGCCTGTTCCAGTCCTCTGCCACTCTCTATGTAAACAAGTTCTCCCTTTTGTTCTTGAGTTTTAGTTTATGGCCATTGCTCCTCAGCCTGTCACAGGGCACCACTGAAAAGTGTCGGGCACCATCCTCTTGAACTCACCTTTGAGATAATTCTATGCATTAATGAGACCCACTCTCAGCCTTCTCTTCTCCAAACTAAGCAGGCCCAGCTCCCACAGTCTCTCCTCATAAGAGATGTTCCAGATCCCAAATCATCTTTGTGGCCTCTGCTGGACCCTCTCCAGGAGCTCCTTGTCTTTCTTGTCCTGAGGAGCCCAGAACTGGACACAGCACTCCAGATGTGGCCTCGGTAGGGCAGAGTGGGGGGCAGGATCACCTCCCTCAGCCTGCTGGCCACACTTCCAGTGCACGCCAGGGTGCCATTGGCCCTCTTGGCTGCAGGGGCACTGCTGGCTCAGGGTCAGCTTTCACCCACCAGCACTCCCAGGTCCTTCTCTGCCAAGCTGCTCTCTGGTAGATCGGCCCTCAGCCTGTGATGGTACTTGGGATTATTCCTCCCCAGGTGCAGGATCCTGCACTGGCTCTTGTTAAACCTCATCAGCTTTCTCTCTGCCCAATTCTCCAGCCTATCAAGGTCCCATTGAATAGTAGCACAGACTTAGGTGTAACATCCAGTCTACCCAGTTTTGTATCATCATTAAACTTGCTGAGAGTGCATTCTATTCCTTTGCTCAGGTCACTGATAAACAAGTTGAATAAGGCTAGATCCAGTACTGATCTCTGGAGAATGCCTCTGATTACAGGTGTCTAACTGGATTCTACTCTGCGGACCATGAGCCTTTGAGATCTGCCATTTAAATTGTTCTTGACCCTCCTCACTGTCCCTTCACCTCACCCACATTCCCCGACCTTCCCTACAAATAAGAAAACACGCAAAATTCAGAGAGGTAGCAGTTGGAATAAAAGGAAAAAATGAGAAATAAGATTTGT
Organism: Thryothorus ludovicianus; assembly: GCA_013397245.1. Taxonomy (NCBI): domain Eukaryota; kingdom Metazoa; phylum Chordata; class Aves; order Passeriformes; family Certhiidae; genus Thryothorus; species Thryothorus ludovicianus. Next base: position 517,690 of record VZTB01018367.1, read on the forward strand.
TGTTCCATCTGAAAGATATTTAATCTTTTTTCTGCTCTACCTCACAACCATATGAAATGGTTATATTTGTAATTTCATTTTCTCTTCTTGCCTATTTAATTTGTTGTTCTATTCGCCCTGTTTTTCCTTCATTCTCTCCCTGGTGGTAATAAACCTCAAAGTAATTATTCCAGTAACTATTGGTGTCATTATTTCTGTAAGTCCTAATCTTGCCATTCCTTTGTACTTCATCCTAGCCCCAGAGCTATGTAATGAAGGGGTCAGAAAAATCCCATAGATTCCTTGTCACTTCTGTCTCTCAGATCTCAGGAATAAGGACTGTTCCACATCTGGTCACCAATTGAAGTCACTTTCTCAGTAATTACAACCTTAAGTAAACTGCTGTTTGCTGATCTGTATGAGAAGGGACCCTAGTCTACATCAAACCTCTGGTGTCTGAGGCTAAATATTAGAAACTTAATTACTTCTGATATTGTCAGTCTCACAGTTAGCAAGAAAAAAAAGTCAGAGAAATGGAGCTATCTTCCCTCCTAAACAGAGAGATGGTTTTTTGCTCTTTTTCTCCATAGGTATTGAAGCACACCTGATGGAAGAATATTTGCAAACTAAGGAGTGGCAAACTCACTGCTCAGTTCAAAGAATATTGGATTCACAAATGGATAATAAAATCAGCATTCTGATTCATACTCGCTTATAAAGTGAAAATTTCTGCTGCTCTTCTGCAAACATCAATCAAATGTCCAGAATGTCACTGAATTAATTTTTAAGAGGTCAAATGTTGAAAATGAGGCTCTTTAAAAAAAAAAAACCCAACAAAAAACACCAAGAAATAAAGGAAGTGTGGGGATGTGCTTGTGCACGTTATTTCAGTTCACAGCATCTTTCTGGAGTTGTTTTTTCTGCTGAAATTGAAAATCAAGTGTGGTTGTAATAGCAGACAAAACAGAACAACATGACTTTTTGTCTTCGTCTTGCTCTGTAGTGGATGGTATCACACCCCTCTTTAGCAGGTAGTGACATCCTTCCCTGTGGATTTCTGAGAAGATGTAGCCTTTAGATAAATCTTCAGTAGTGAACCTAATAAATACTACTAAGGCAAAAAACAGAACCCTTCCTCTTGCTTCCATTTTATCCCTGTAAAAAGCCTATTCCTAGTAAAGAAAAATTATGAAATGTAAGAAGGAAACATGATCTGGTGAAAGAATATTAGTTTATAGCTACCATGCAGGGACTGATAAATCCATGACTTGTCATACTGGCAGTGCATCTTTTACTATGAACACGAGATATGGTGACTGCTCTGAAGAATAAAACTACTGTAACTTTTCTTTTACTTTAATTTCAGAGGTGATACATTTAATACAGAAAATGTTACCCATTAGCAAAGTACCTGTTGGCACACGTGGTGCCCAATGCAGTGTTCATGCTCACCACTTTGAGGTAACTCAGCTTTCTGTGGATAGAAGGCCATGACCTTGTTTAGTCAGAAGTTTTACCAATCTTTATATAATAAATGTGTAAAGAACTCCTGTATTGAAAAACAGTGGTAACTCACCTTTGACTATGAAATAAGAAATATGGTTTTTAATAACAGTAAAGTTTAGAAACTGCATCATAATTTACATCTTGCACAAACAGTAATAGTTTCAAGTCCATGTGGTGTTAGCTAGCTGACTTGTTAAGAGTAATATTCCATGAAATAGGAAGAACAAAGGATTTTTCTGAATCAGACTTTTTTTTAAGTTTACAAAGCTAAAGCACATATACTCTTTAAATTCAGAATCATAACTCAGGGGAAAGAGTTTACTTTACTTGCACTGTTTCTAGGCAGTGCAAATAATCCTTTTGGCGAAAAACAGTTCTTCAACAAAAGGAAAATAACCTTAAGAGTCTGCTGATTCATACACACTCCTAGAAAGTGATAGATATGAAGGTGTCTGTTCCAAAGACTTATCTGACCACTCTCTCACAGATGTCAGTGGTAGCGAACAATGCAATTAATTTTTTTGTACAGATCCCAAACTTATGTTTTAGGCATGTTCTTAAAATAAGTCCAGGACTGTCCTGTTCAGTGAGTATCTATTCTTGAAATCCCAGATATTCTGAATGTGAAAGGCATCCCAAGCTTTCCTGTGTTCCTCAACTATAACAAGTGGGAAGGGCATATAATAAAAAGACCAACAAAAAAACCCAAAAGAGTTCTCACAACCTTCAAATCAAGGCATTGACAAAGCATCAGAGAGGGAAAATTTTAGCCCTGCTGCTTCTAAATGAAGCAAAATCTCACATTTTAATCTGGCCCTAAGTGACTATCTAGTACATCACAGATGCATTTATCATGAAGTAAGACAGAAACACAACAGTAATTGTATTTCTGAACTTCTTGTGGGAAACAAGCTATTGTTTTGTGCTCTGAGCATAATTCATTCACCAAGACATATTTCTTTGTCTTAATGACTGTTGATTATTTATACCTCCTAATAAGTAGTAAACTTGTTTCTCAAAGCTATAACTAAAAGTTCAAGGGCAAAAGGGCATTTGGCATTTCTATGGTATTTTCTTTTATTTTAGAAATAAATATGGTACAAGTCATTCCCAAGGAAGCAATACAGAACTGGAATATTCCTCAGGTAAAATGTGTAAGAATTGGAAATTACTTTCTCTAAAAGTCAAAACCACGGTACTAAAGGAAGAACAATGGAATAAAAAAGCTTTGCCCATATCAAGAGATCCAAAAGAGACTGGCATAAAATTTAACATTGTCAAATAGTGTTTCTATCACTGTCCTGTTTAAAAGCATGTAGAGCCTTATGAATATCTCCATTTCTGCCATGACATGATCCATGAACAATGTAGGCTGGTAGCATAAAACTACATGAGCTTATGATAAGTAAGCAAAAAAGTTCAACATGATATTCTGTGGAGAGCTATCAAAAGATAGAGGTGTGATGCAACGTTTCTACTCCATAGAGTTTCTGTCATTCTTAGCACAAGGTGAAGAAAAAAAGGAGAGCTTTCACAGCTCAGAATTCAAGTGCTCAGAAACAGACAAGAGAACCAGATTAACACAGAAAGATTATGAGAACTAAACTTCTTCCAAATAATGAGGTTAAAAATATATTTTTTCCATTTAAAGAGGTGAAGGAAAGAACCTAAGAATAAAACCTGATAAATGAATCCATCATCATTTGCAAAAAAAAGAAAAAGCTTGATGTCTTTTTTATGTTGTGGTACTCAAAACTACCCCCAGCACTCGAGACGAGACTGCCCCAGTGCAGAGAAGGGCAGGATAATTGCCCCTCCCTTGCCTGGATGGCAATGCTGTGCCCAATGCACCTCAGGACATGAAAGGGGAAACAAATTAAATAAGTAAAATGTTAAACTGTTATTTTATACACAATTTCACATGCTTTCACCCTTTGATTTGCCTGTGAGTAGCCCACCATCATACTAACCCTGCAGGGGTGAAATAACAGACCATGGAGTGAAGCACACATTTTCTAACATAGATTCCCTTTTGTCTTTAACAGATGCTAGGATTTTAAGGTGATTAAAATCAGATAAAAAGAAAAGAAAAAGCCATGGCTTTCATCATAGGCAAACCCATGTGAGTTTATAGAGTTCAGTGGAAGCTATGAAAGGCAGTAAAATCAGATAAATACTAAAATTGGAAAAGCTACTAAAATATGGAAGGGAAAAGTATATTATCATACCATTAACATTTTTCAGTATGTGGGGCTTAACTTTCAGTTAAAGAAACACTTTTTTCAGAATAGGTCTTTGAAGAATGCATCCTTAACTCATGTTTTGTTTTGGAAACAGTGATCTATCAAGATAAAGTCAGCAGCTCCCATCAACTTACATAAGGAATGATTTTCTTGCAACACTCATATCTTATGGTTAATATAGTAAAATTCATGAAGAAGAAAAGTACAACAATACGATAATGTGTCCTGGATTGATGATCATTCCCCCAAGATGCATCACACATCTCTAAATTAGAGGGAGAATCAATTTTAAACAATTGAATAAAAAGATGCCGAAATTAAATTCATAGACAACATTATAACTTTCTAGGGAATCTGACCCCTGGTCTCTTCTAACTATTAAATAGTTATGAGGTAGTCCATAATAACTTAATACACTTAATAAATTAAATGCATTTTTTTAACCTAAAAATGAGAGAAAAATTAATCTAGAAACCATTTTGAGCAACACATTAATGCATAACACTTCATGCTTTTCAGTTTCCATCTTCTACCTCATTAGGACATTTGAAATTGCTTCAAGACATTTGTAGGCAGCAAAAAAGCAAGTGTTATCTTAAACTCCGTCACTTTTGTCTTGCACCTTAAGGGTAAGTTGTTGAGTAGTTGCTGAACCATTCGATGAACTCCAATCCTCTTTCTGATCATTGAACTACTGAACTTTTTATTGAAGGTGTCGATTTTCACACAGCTGTCACATGATCTTTGAACAGGATTGAGGTAAAGTGACTTAAAAAAATACTCCAGTACATTGCAAGTGTGTAAATCCTGTGGCATATTTTTATTGAATATGCATGTATTTATAAATACACTTCTCAATTTGAAATTTCAAGGTCAACACAACATAAAGGAAGCCCTAAATGATGCCTGTCTTCTTCCACAACTTTTTCTTCAAATGAGTAGACATAAGTTTACTTTATCTTACTTTGAAGTTTGCTTAGAATGTCTTTTACATAGAAATTTTATTTCTGTATAAAGTCACTCCTTAAAAACTACATAATATAATACCCTTTTCATGACTGTCTATGCCTGATAGAGAAACACCATTTACACTATTCAATTAAAGCTTTTTTTAAGAAACATTTGGGGAAAAACCCCATAACTTTAGAAATCATGTCAGTTAAGGGGAAACAAAAATATAAACAGAACTAAACAATAACTTAAATTGAAATAAATGCCACTGACAACAGAAATTCATTGTCACTATGTATTAATGCAAGTTTAAATTATGCAGATGCTTTCAAGTATCAATTTGTTTATATTTTGAGTGGATACTTAACAAGTAAGTTCAGTGAACATATCCTCAAAATACTACATTTTCTTTGAAACTGTATTTATAACACATTTGCTTTCTCATGACAGTAAAATAACACATCTCAAATACCATTTTTGTAAGCATGTCAGCAGGTTGTCATGAAAAATAACAACAGATTATAACAACTCTTTATTATAAATTCATATCTATCTTAGACTACCAAATCATTGACTACCTGGAAAAACCCCACTGAGTAGTTTAGTGGTTTCAGTACAGATTCTTACCCTGGTTTGCCTCAAGGACTCATCTTAAGTAGGAGCTGTAAGTTATCACAGGAGTGGGAATGAAGTGTAATTTTTCTGGATCTGAAAGTCCCCTTTTTTCAAGACTCTTCAGAAATTCCTTAGTCATACACAGTGCACAAAATTTACCTTCATTGTAAGACTGTTCTTATGTGGGATTACTCCAAATCTATAGTGAGGTATTTGTAACAGTTTAGAGGGAGGTTTCCAACAACTCTGTGTAACCTTCCTGAAAAAACACAGTCTCTATCAGAATTTTACAGTCAGTGGAGCTCCTCTTCCAGTGAATGATTTATTGAGTCACTGCCAAAAAGTGCTCCTTAAGAAGGGTGTTCTGAAGGAATCATGTCACATCAGTTCATGACGAAGCACAGATGGCATTATACATGTTGCTTTTCAGATGCTTTCCTGACACCCTGAACATTAAGGACCTATGTAAACTTACTGTCCAATTTTTCCTCTTCATAGTGAATAAAGGAGGGAGAAATGGTTGTATCAACCACATCACCCTCTTTTAGCTCTCATGCATGTTCATTAGATTTAGGAAGAGGAAATTCTCCTTTTGTTATAAGAGTCTGTTAGGGGCAGCTAGAAGAATTTGTCCTATGTGTGATTTTTAATTTTTTTTTTTTTAACTATTGCATGCAATCTTTCCAATCAGAGTTTGGTCAAAGTTGTCAAAGTTTATCAGAGGGAGCATAAATGACTTTTAGAATGGAAATGCTTGTGGGCGTGAATTATTAGCTAACACTCTAATCCAAGAGAGGAATTTTGATTAATACATTTTTTTAAAAAATTCAAAATTATACAATTATTTGCATTTATATCTTTTAATACTAATTATGTGATTAGCTACCAATTGATTCTTGAATCAAAGTTATGCTTTAAAAAGATTGTCTGCTTTTTTCTTTTTGCTCTAAAGTAGATAAGAGCTCTTTGTTACTTTTTGAACTGATTTACCCTGTGAAGCCTCAACTCTCACTTTGCACAAAAGACTGGCATACTTGATGCATTAAGAAAGCTTTTCCATTCTTACTGAAGTGCCTTGATTTCAGCTTTAAGGACCATGAGTGGGTGGGTAATGTCTTCTGTGGTTTGACCATCATATTGATTCAGGCTGTTCAGACTGTCAGCAGTAGAGATAGATAACAAAACTCCATGTGAAAACCAAAAAAAGATCCTAACAAAATTACTTGATACCAAATGGAAAGCAAACTCCCACAGTACCTGTACCCTGTCTTGATCTCCAATGCCGCTCATATAATTTCCATATCAAGGCATATTTCCAACAGACACAATAGGAATGCAGTGCAGAAGTAACAGCACTAAAAGCCTAGTTTAGCTTTTACTTCTTCTCAGGTTTTAATATCATCATGTCCTCAGACAAGCAAGGAATTTGAGGACAGAATAGCAGGGCTTCAGAGAATCTTCATTATAATTTTTATCTCTCACTTCTTGTTTGTTTCTAAGTTCATCCATCTTTAGTTGCCTGGGGTAAATTATAGATATAGAAGTCAGTGAAGGAGTTTAAGAGAAGAGGAAGTATGGATAAGAGAAAAAGCCTCTGTAATGCTTAAGAACAATTTAAAGACTGTGTTTTCTCAGATCATAAAGCTTCCAAGAATCTCAGACAGACACAATATACATTATTTTCAACACTCAGCCAGCCATCCTTTCTTAATCTTGCATTCTCTTCTACATGCAAAGACCACAGATATCAGACCTCTCAGATTAAAAATCATTACTTTCTAAACATTATGTTCTACAAAAAAGATTTTGATATGAAATAGTAAGAAAGTTAGATATCAAAGCAAGTTGGCTAAATTTAAACTTATCCAGCTTTATTTTCTGGTTTGTTTTTAAGTATGGAAAGAAGTGGATGAACTGTTTGGGGACAGGAAAAAAATGTTAGAGGAACTAAGAAGTGCAATTCTTCCTAAAGTTGTCATGAAATATAAACTTATAACGCAGGACAATTACATATTGCTATAGTACTGGGGGGTTTTGAGGGACGTGATGGAAACATATTCAAATCTGTAAGTGCCATAGCTAGTTGTGGCAGGAGCTGATGAACCATTCTGTGTGTAAGGTTTTGTTTGAGAACATAAAACATGACATCCCTAAGCAAACTATCACTATTTTCCCAGTGAGATTATTGCCTGATCAGGTATGCTAGCATAATCACACATATTCCCTTCTGCAATGTGCTGCTCTCAAATGAGCTTAGTGGGAAAAGACCAAAAAAACTCTCAATCAAAAGATTTAATCTCCCTTTTTAAAGAACTCAGACTCATCCAGACATCTTAGATGAAATTAAGGTAGAGGAACTGCCACATGCAGTTTTGCCAGTGGATGTGAGGATGCAGGGACTCCTTATAAAAATAAAGATGCAATCAGGGCTCGGGTATGTGCAGTAGCATCTTATTCTGCTGCAATACAACTGTAACCAGTAATCCTCCATGAACTCTGCTAAAGTGGCACCAATGCCTCATCAGAGTGCTTGTAAAGGAAGTCAATAGATTTTGCATGAGCTCCCTGGTTCTGGGATACTAAAAAACCTGTTTTGGTGCTCGGCCATAGATAATGGACACCGAAGGGGAGGTGGTACAGATAAGACTGGGATCACTTTGCACAGCAAACACACACCATTCAGAGGGTGCAAGCACATGCCTTTCCATCTAGAGCTCACAATGGTTACTATATTTTCTGTGGAGGATAGAAGCTTGCAGGTCAACACTGGTAAAGAGCACTGTTTTTAATTTGTCCACTCCAATTGAGAGGGAAGTGCTTCATCCACAGGCAACTTTTATGTAATACAAGGCTTTTTCATCTAAAGAGTGGGTCACTGCAGTGCAGGATTATAAAGCGTGAAATAGAAAACTGGGCAAACAGTGGAAACAATGGGATGCATGAAATTTAGTGAAAAAACTGGATAGGCCCATGGTCTTTAATGGCTACTGATTTCTGATCACCAGATTTTTGGGTAGCCTACGGTAATATAAGTATTCACTGTGATTGCCATACTGCTCTGAAAATTCCTGTCTTCTTTTAGACAACCTTCTTCTACTGTCATCTTAAGCAGGCTGCAGAGCCAAATTAATGGGGAAATTACTGCTGAGAACTGGGACAGCACCTAAAACACCTTAAAATCTGAAAGAGAAGACCTGCAAAACAACCTACAAAAAAGGCTGATAGATTTGTTCGAGAGTGTCAACTACTTTGATTATATCTACATAATGTTGGCTTAGTGCATGTAAAACAGTAAAAAAATAAATAACAGAGAAAGTGGCCTCAGGTTGTCACAGAGAAGGTTTGGATTGGATATTAAGAAAAATTTCTCCATGGAAGGAATTGGATCAGGCTGCTCAAGGAAGTGAAGGAGACCCTGGAAGTGTTCAGAAGCCATAGAGATGTGGCACCACAGTTTAGTGGTGAACATAGTGGGGGTGCTAGGGTAACAGCTGAACTAAATGATTCTATGACTGTCTGAAATTTTGTTCTCAAATATCCTTAAGAAAGTAATTATTATTATTGTAATAATTTTTCATTGAAATGGCATTATTCTTCTTATTTTGTCTCCTAAAACTAGATAAAACACACACATGGATGTGCTAGTTTTAAAATGTTACTTTCTGAAGTTGAATATTGTAGTTTTGTTTAGGAAATGTTTAATTTAATATTTTAGCTAGCAGATATGCCTAAAGCATTAATATATGTCACAAACTGAACAGCAGGTTATTGAATCTGACCATTGGTGATTAATTTTAAAATGTCTTTCAGGTCTTAAATTCATTATGTATTGCCAATCTGTCAGAGATATCCAATCCTGGATTCAATTTGGGAATACTTTTTATCTCAGATCATACCCACCATTATTCAGCATAACCTTTTCCTTCAAGTCTATAAACTGCACCTTGGGCAGACAATTAAGGATTTGTCCAGAGGCACATAATAATAGTGATTTCCAGGACTTGGGATTAAAGGAAAGCAGAAGCAACAAGACGGGTGTGTGTTGGTTTATTATTCAGTCCAACCAAATCACACTAAAATAAATCTGTGTCCCTAAGATTCTATTCTATCAGGTACCAGTGCCTAAAAACATGTTAAATAAAATAGTTTTAAGAAATGTAAGTCTAATAAATGCTACACAGATACAGTAAGAAAAACAGACATTTCAGTGCATAATGCTTACCTCTATTAGTACAAACAAGTGTTCCACCTGCCTCTCAGATGTACACAGAGGATGTTGCTCCAATTCATCATTGTACCTTCTTTATCTCTGTTTCTACAAAATCATTGGCATTCAATTAATGATGTATAAGCTTTTGGTTCTGAAAACAACCCTTTTTTCTAGGTTAGGTTAAAAAAGAGAGCAGCCAACAGCCAAACAAAACAATGAGTATTTCCCCTTGCTGATATATGTTGAGGGTTTGGGTGCTATATTTAATACATTGTTATATATCATTGGTTTTCTAAGAAAACATTGCATCTGTTTCTAATGTTTCTTGTATGCCAATGTGGTCTAAGTGAAACAATGAGTCAGAAATCATAAAATTTTGCCTTTCTACTAGCTTTATTAAACAGAATTATTTTACTTTTACAACCAAGCCTCACAAAAATTTTCTGTGCCCTCATTGCTGATATACTTGGATGCTTTAGATATAGCAAAGAGGGGAATGTCTTCTGGTGTAAATCTAATAGATATGTAGTGCTGATAAGTTTCTATTATATTCCAATTAGGAAACATCTGGTTTTGTGTATCCAGATCAAGTGGATGACTTTGCTTTGTTCTGTAGTCATGGATGATAATTTCCAGTCCCCTTAAAACCTTTCTTTAGGTTGGATGTTAGGAAATAGACCTTCACGGAAAGAGTGATAAAATACTGGAATGGTCTTCCTGAGGAGGTGGTGGAGTCACCATCCCTGGATGTGTTTAAAAAAAGACTGGATATGGCACTTGGTGCCATGGTTTAGTTGAGGTATTAGGGCATGGGTTGCACTTGATGACCTTGAAGGTCTCTTTCAACCTTGCCATTCTGTGAATTGTATGAATTGCGTAAAGATATCATCCAGGTTTTTTAGGAATCTTCTGGCCTGGGTTATACCAGCTGTGTGATGCTCCCAATTAATTTCTGGCAAGTTGAAGTACCCCATAAGGACAAGGGCAGCTGACTTGGAAGAGCTGTTCCACAAAGAATAAATCACCTGCATCACTGTCCTGGCTAGGAGGTCTGTGGTAGACTCCCAGGATGACAACTGCATTATTTGTTTGCTCTTTGATTCTTACCCAGAAGGTCTGAACTGAGTCACTGCCAGCTGTGAGCTCCATATATTCTAACACTTCTATTGCACACAGTGCCACCCCTCTGCCTACCAACCCCTCCTAAAGAGCCTGTTACCATCTGACAGGGCACTGCAGTCACCCCNATACCAGCTGTGTGATGCTCCCAATTAATTTCTGGCAAGTTGAAGTACCCCATAAGGACAAGGGCAGCTGACTTGGAAGAGCTGTTCCACAAAGAATAAATCACCTGCATCACTGTCCTGGCTAGGAGGTCTGTGGTAGACTCCCAGGATGACAACTGCATTATTTGTTTGCTCTTTGATTCTTACCCAGAAGGTCTGAACTGAGTCACTGCCAGCTGTGAGCTCCATATATTCTAACACTTCTATTGCACACAGTGCCACCCCTCTGCCTACCAACCCCTCCTAAAGAGCCTGTTACCATCTGACAGGGCACTGCAGTCACCCCATCACTGTAGTCACTGGAGTGGCTACCTAGAGCAGAGGCTAGACAGAGTTAGAGAATAAAGTGGGTGTTTATTAAAGGTCCTCAATAGATGCACCTCAGGCAGTCAAAAGCCTTCCAGAGATTACACCCAAGATGGTCACGAATTTTTTGAGCAGATACAAATTTGGTCTGTTTGTATACCAGGGTTTAATTCTCCAATCACAGCTTCAGGTAATGAAATCATATTCCCCTAGGCTGTTCCTCCTCAATTCACTTTTGTTTATATTTTTCCAGGCCTGAGGCTGTGAAAGTGTCCTAGGGTCTCAGGCCTGGAAAGATTGTTTTGTTTAACCAAAATGTAAAGAGAGCTTACTAACATTCCATATGGGTTCAGAGTTACACACTAATGCAGTACAGCGTCTGAAAAATACAAAAGCTAAAATCTTAAGGAGTCACAATGATGTTAAATCTGGACTGGGACCAAGTCCCAAGCTTTTCTTATTTGTTCCTCATGCCTTTTGCACGAGTGTAGAAACTGAAGAGGTGATTGAAGTAGTGCCTCTTGTGAAGCTCACTTTTTCCTGCTCGAATAACAATACCATTTTTTATTTTATATGAACACATATTTCATTTGCATGTCATTTTCCTGCAGTGTTATTCACTACTATAAATTCAAAAAGAACTAGTTGTGTGTGTAATTTGCACACCCTTTACAGGCTTTCTGACCATGTATTGTGGAAATCGCCCACTCTCTCATTTCTTATGCTTTCCCTAGACTGAAGTAACTCACAGTAATGAGCACCTGACCTTTGTGCACACAGCTCATCTTTCTAAAAAACACTACTTTTAAACTCTCAAGATCTTTTTATTGCGGGATCATGAAGTCAAAGGGAAACAAAAATAATGATAAAATTCTCTTCATCAGTATGTTAATGTAGTTTCTAAACTGGTTTATCTTTGCCTTTTTATGTTGATGGGATTTTTATTTCATAAAAATTTAAACAGCTATACTTGTGTTAGATATTTCTGTGCCACAGCTGCACATTAGTTCTAAGTCAGAGCTAAGGTCATTAATTTTTTTTTTTATTTAGGAAGGTATGACTCAAGACTATTTGCTACTAGCAGGTAGATACATCAGACTAGTTTCTTTTTCTTTTGAGGAACCACTTCATTAGGGATAAACCTCTCTACTTACATCTTAAACATCCACAACACAGTGTTTTTTAACTTTTCTTCATTTTGCTTCATTTTTCTAGGAAAACATCAGTGATCTCATTAACTTTTCATTTGCTTTTCTTCAGATTCTTCATGCAGCAAGCTCCTCAAATGCATCTAGCAATGGTAGAAAACTGCATTTGGTTTTACTTATTTTAAATAAAAATAATGTTTTTTTCACCTGAGATTAAAAATAGTAGAAATTCTTCAGGAGGAAGGCCAATCTGGCAGAGGTAAAATCCTCCCTAAGTAATATTTATGCTTTGATGGAGTTACTTTTAGGTAGACAGGATCAAAGAAAGCACACTATGGGATATATAAAGTCAATCTAATTTATCCCAACTAAAATATTGTGACAGGGAAAACATGAATAAGTATTTGGAAGTACCACATTTGATGAAAATTTGATTTGAGCTAATTAAACTCCAATCTTCATTTCTTTCTATCCCACTGCATTTTCCCCTTCTTTTTCTTTATTACCCAGGGATTATCCAGGAATCCAGCAGGATTGCTCCTACTGTATTTTATGCTGCTTGCCTCCACTTTTTTCCTAATATACTTTCTCTATAATGGACCAACCACCTGACTATACATAACTCTGTGTCAAAGTAGTCACTGCTTCCAAGTCTCCAATGACCAATTCTAATTCCTCAGTAAAGAAAAGCTCATTTTAACTACCCATCACACTGCCATGTTACTCACATATCTGACAAGTGAAATATTCTNAAGTGTCCTAGGGTCTCAGGCCTGGAAAGATTGTTTTGTTTAACCAAAATGTAAAGAGAGCTTACTAACATTCCATATGGGTTCAGAGTTACACACTAATGCAGTACAGCGTCTGAAAAATACAAAAGCTAAAATCTTAAGGAGTCACAATGATGTTAAATCTGGACTGGGACCAAGTCCCAAGCTTTTCTTATTTGTTCCTCATGCCTTTTGCACGAGTGTAGAAACTGAAGAGGTGATTGAAGTAGTGCCTCTTGTGAAGCTCACTTTTTCCTGCTCGAATAACAATACCATTTTTTATTTTATATGAACACATATTTCATTTGCATGTCATTTTCCTGCAGTGTTATTCACTACTATAAATTCAAAAAGAACTAGTTGTGTGTGTAATTTGCACACCCTTTACAGGCTTTCTGACCATGTATTGTGGAAATCGCCCACTCTCTCATTTCTTATGCTTTCCCTAGACTGAAGTAACTCACAGTAATGAGCACCTGACCTTTGTGCACACAGCTCATCTTTCTAAAAAACACTACTTTTAAACTCTCAAGATCTTTTTATTGCGGGATCATGAAGTCAAAGGGAAACAAAAATAATGATAAAATTCTCTTCATCAGTATGTTAATGTAGTTTCTAAACTGGTTTATCTTTGCCTTTTTATGTTGATGGGATTTTTATTTCATAAAAATTTAAACAGCTATACTTGTGTTAGATATTTCTGTGCCACAGCTGCACATTAGTTCTAAGTCAGAGCTAAGGTCATTAATTTTTTTTTTTATTTAGGAAGGTATGACTCAAGACTATTTGCTACTAGCAGGTAGATACATCAGACTAGTTTCTTTTTCTTTTGAGGAACCACTTCATTAGGGATAAACCTCTCTACTTACATCTTAAACATCCACAACACAGTGTTTTTTAACTTTTCTTCATTTTGCTTCATTTTTCTAGGAAAACATCAGTGATCTCATTAACTTTTCATTTGCTTTTCTTCAGATTCTTCATGCAGCAAGCTCCTCAAATGCATCTAGCAATGGTAGAAAACTGCATTTGGTTTTACTTATTTTAAATAAAAATAATGTTTTTTTCACCTGAGATTAAAAATAGTAGAAATTCTTCAGGAGGAAGGCCAATCTGGCAGAGGTAAAATCCTCCCTAAGTAATATTTATGCTTTGATGGAGTTACTTTTAGGTAGACAGGATCAAAGAAAGCACACTATGGGATATATAAAGTCAATCTAATTTATCCCAACTAAAATATTGTGACAGGGAAAACATGAATAAGTATTTGGAAGTACCACATTTGATGAAAATTTGATTTGAGCTAATTAAACTCCAATCTTCATTTCTTTCTATCCCACTGCATTTTCCCCTTCTTTTTCTTTATTACCCAGGGATTATCCAGGAATCCAGCAGGATTGCTCCTACTGTATTTTATGCTGCTTGCCTCCACTTTTTTCCTAATATACTTTCTCTATAATGGACCAACCACCTGACTATACATAACTCTGTGTCAAAGTAGTCACTGCTTCCAAGTCTCCAATGACCAATTCTAATTCCTCAGTAAAGAAAAGCTCATTTTAACTACCCATCACACTGCCATGTTACTCACATATCTGACAAGTGAAATATTCTCTTAGAGGTGCAAAAGACCCTCAATTTTTCTGCTTCTGGCACTATTTTAATGAAAACTATTCAGAGTTATTCTGTTCATGACCCTCACATGTAAAATGAGCTTTTCTCTGATTTACTGTGTCTGGTGAACTGAGCAGTGTCAGCCAATGTACGAGGCCCATGAGACAAGCACATATGCTGTGCATACCCACTCAAGCCTTGTAGTCATCACTCATGACATATTGGCCACAAAATATGAGAATCCTGACCTCTTTACCATCTCCCTGTGATTGCTGCCAGCTCTCCAAAAGCCAACAGCGTTGTGCTGAAGTCTGCTGTGGACTTTCAGCCTTGTATAAAATGATGTTGCCATTCAAGAATTAGACCTTGTTCTCTGCCCAGAGTATTAAGATAAAATGAAAACAGTGAGAAGGTACTGCAGGCAAAGAAATGCTGAGAGGGAAGAAGATTATCAAAAGAAAAATTCAGTAAGTACTGTACACATAAAAATGTGTCAGAGCCATGAAGTCAGTGTTCTGACAGATGATTTGAACTTCCCTTGCCCTCCTTCTCATTAGAGTATTCAGAAATGAAGAAATCAAAGTGTAGAATATTTCAACAGCATGAACATTTTCCACTTTCAGACCTTGTCTATGTCGGAGAAATCATCATTTGAGCATTCTAGATAACAAAAACAATTGTGAGGATGCTTCATATGCAGAGACATTCCATGCTCCATTGAACTTATTGCTCATATTTTATCATTTTAAAACTGGAATGAAATTCCTAAAATAAGTTGCAAGTGAAGTCTTGCAAGTGAGGGAAAAAAAATGCAAAGATGTAACAATTCTCTTATTTTTTTTATATTTTGTTTCAGTAATCTAACAATAATAGCAGCAAACTGTTTTATTTCAGTGAATAACTGAAAGAGCTTCCAAAATGTCAGGATTATTGTGCAGTAGAAGGAAAGCCAAAAGGAGCTGAGGAGAAAAGAAAGTAAAATGTTCTCTCTTACATTTGTGTAAAATTTCTCTATATTCATACAAATAAACTACAGTTCTTACAGCACTCTTAGTTCCAGATATTCTCACTCTACCTCTGGCGATATTTTCCTGACAGATTTTTCTAAAAATCAGCAAAAATACAAAATTCATGTAAGATTATAATCTTTTGAACAATAGAATATTGATTTATCTGCAGGCAAAGGAATAGATTTGTGCTTCATTTGTTAACCTCAGATGAGCTAAAGACTCTCAAGATGCCTAATTGATGGATTTTCACCACTGCAGAATCAGTCAGCATTACTGTTACCCTCTCTAGGTAATATTTCTACCTGTGGGAGGCTATTGACAGCTGTCACTTGAATATAGGCAATCATAAGCCTAGCTCTCTTGTGATCTCTGAATTTTCTCAGAATCCCTCATCTGCAACTGAAGATCTGTCTCCTAAACCTCCTCCCTGTGTCCCAGTCACGCCTGAAGAAGCACTGCTCCATTCCTAAGACTTGTTAGATTTCTGCAGCCTATATTCTTTTCCTGACAAGAGAATCCTTGGAGTGACTTGCAATGAGGACAACCTTTAAGTTCTGAGTTTTCTAGCTGTATGTTTGAGCTGAGTTTGAAAGTAGAAGTAAAATTGAAAGCTGTCAACAGTAAACCAATCTAAAAAGTTGGATTCTATTTTGGACAAGTGAAATAACCACAGGTTTGCAGGACAATCAATGCTACCTGTATTAAAAATTCTCTGCCAATTTGAATAGTATTTTTATATCCTAATTCTCATTTTTTTAGGTTTTATAAAATGTAAGTAAAATTAACCACACTGGTAAGGATGAGTACAATTTTTTAATTATAAATCCTTACAACTTATCAGATCATCCAACAGTTCATGCTCTGCAGTTCAGTGTGTGGTCTGTTTATAGGTCTCAGCAAGACCTGAATTAACAAATCAATTTCTTATGTTAAAGTGCCTAATACTTCCTTCTATCACCATATAAATTATCCAAAATAAAGCATGAAATGGATGCAGGAAGCTGCTTACACTCAGAGTAACACGTCGTAACAGTTATAAGGATTTAGCTCCCATTTCATAAATCAAACAGCTTCCCTGAGGAAGACTAAGGAAGACCTTAAACTCAGAGCTGATCAAGGAGAAACTCACCCCAGGTCCTTTTTATCACCAAGCTTAGTTATCTTAATTCTGTCAGATCAAGCACAGCTGAAGCCAGACCACAAGGTGATAGTCTCATGGTTGACATCTGGCTTTTTTCTTTTGGCAGTCCCCTCTGCTGTGTCTGAAATGTTTATTCTAATGGCTACTTTCTGCTCTTACTTCTGGCAAAGCCACTGTAATGATGGCTGGGTACAGAGCCAGTATGTGCCCCTACCTGGTTCCTGATGGCTGCATCTCAAGGAGCAGCAGCATCTCTGCCCCATACAGGCTGAAAACTCTTCCATCAAGGAGAGCAGGGAGAGTGGGACAAAGTCAGACTCTGAGACTTCATTTATCAGTGGGATTTGGTGTCCTATTTAGTTGTTCAAAGCTGGTACTAGCAGTGGAACATATGTGCATACAGCCACCATTTGTGGTTTTTTGTTCTTTTGTACATTATTGTAAGTTGTTTCTTTCTTAATGATTTACTATGCTACCAAAAAAAAGACACACACTTTACAGAAAAATGGGAACATTTAGCACATCTGACTAATATAAAATTTCACTGCTAAGCTACAGAGTTCATTTAACACTCAGGGACAGCTAATAGGAATGGTTACTGTAGAATGGTTTTGCTATAGAATTTATACAAAAAATCCCAAGAGAAATGGCTCATAACCATAGTAAAAAAAAATAATATATTAAATGAAAATCGTGGCAGTTTTCAAATCTGTGTCTCAGTTATAATTGTTGATGTAAAAGCTATTTTTCAGTTCAAGCAAAATTGAGTGAGTCTCTTTTCCAGCTTCCAAAGTTACTCTACTCTGAATGTATATGACTGCAAATGTACATGATAATTTATAGTCTGGTTAAAAATGGCCATATTTTTTCTATATTTTTGCATATGGGAAAAAATTTAAAAGAATATTACGAAAGTTCTACCTGTTACATGTAACAGTGCTTTTTTTTATACTATTCAGTGTTTTATATCTAAGGATCTTAATATGTAAGTAAAACGTTATCTCAGTTTTACAGGTCAGGAAGTGAACAAAAGGAGGTCAAATAAGCCAATGTCAGGATCAAGATTGGAAGTTGCGGACCTTGGACTGTGTTAATGATCAAATGCTGCATGTGATTTTATCTGCCAGTTTTCTCAAATTTTTGTAATTGTCTGAAGAAAAAGAAGGTAATGGGCACTTTGAATTGCTTAAAAACAGTTATGTGAGGTAAAATATCTAATAAAATTACAGAACTGCACCTGTCAATCACAAGACTGAGCTTGGTCCCTTTTCCTTGGTAAATAATAATACACTGCTAATAGTAATGGCAGTAACTATAACCATGTCCTCTACTCTTGTAGCTTTGTGTTCCAAATTTATTAAAATATGGTGGTATGCATGTTCCGTGTTGTGCATTATGATATTATTTTCCTTGAATACTGTTCCTTTGAAAGGCACCATTTAAGGGGAAATGCTGGACTAAATGCACCCGCCTCTATATTTTCCTGTCAGGAATTAAAACACTCTGGGCTAATGGTGTTATTTAGTTGAGTGTCAGGAAACTGAGAGCAGTGCAAAACTAGAGGGAATTCAGCTGGAGGCAGTAACTAGGGGCCGTACATCACTGCAGTGTGTCCTGGCTGAAGCAGGAGTGGAACTTAGTACCGTCTGACTCATTGGCTGTTCTGTACCACACACATAACCGTGCACTTTTGGGGGGAAGAAAAGGTCATCACACCCTTGAAAATGTGTCATTTTGCCTCTCTCTTCCCTCTCCAGTAGGAACGTTGTCAGGATCAGCCATACAGACCCCTCCCTCTTCCATTACCCTTCATCCCTTACCCACACAACCTGTGTGCCATCTTGTCTCTGTCCCAGTGGTCATGCAGAACTACACTGAGGTGGTAAACACCTTTTGTGTGTAAAGCATCTTCTCTTTATCTATACTTTTGTTATTGTATTGCTGCTGTTACTGTGCTTTTTTTATTTCACTATTTTTTGCTTTCAGTAAGTTGAAAAAAGGAAAAAATTAGATGATTTTCCGGTGCCCTTCACATCACCTTTCACCAAAAAAAAAAAAGAAAAAAAAAGTCTAATTCTTCATAGCCAATAAAATTGATAAGAAAATAATCAGATGTCTAAAAAGTGTGAGAGAAGTTCAAGTAGAACATAGACAAGGACAGAAGCAGCGATGACACAGTTATGCCAATAAGGCTTTGCTGGGAAATGATCATTCATTCTCAGTCAGCAATAGAGTGCTACTTCTAGCTGTCAGTCAATTGAGAAACCGAAGTTTCTAGTTTGAGACAAAAAGTCATGATGGTCAAAGTAACTGAAAGGACAGTTGCCAGTGCTGTAATAGTTCAGCCTTGCCACAGAGCCAAGCAGTTGTCCAGTTCTAATCTCAGTGCAATTTTTTGAGGTTTCCTTCAAAGCAAAATGCACATTTTCCATTGTTAATTATATGGCAGTTCCTCTTATTCAAGCTGCTAATTGCTTTCCACCTTGTTCTCTATTATTGCCTTCAGCTGGCAAACATAACTTTTTTACCAGGAACTTAAATCTCTCTTTTGGGATGTTTCATATATTATATCTTATCCCTGTCTTCAATGAAGATTGATACAATCTCCTGCATCTTACTGTTATAGGAAAGAATAATTTTTAGCATAGAACAAATAGAAGCAAAGATGTGCTGTCATGTCAACATAAAAACTTTATTCTTATTCTCCCATCCCAGCTTTTGTCTACTGAAAAACTAATTTTTGCATCAGGATGAACATGGGTTCTGTGAAAAAAAAACAGCTCCCTCTCTCCATCTCCAACCTTTGCAAGCCCTCTGCAAACAACCAGTGAAACAGAAAGGCTCCTTAAATCATGGAAGTACAAGATTTGCAAGATTATGCATCAATTTCCAAAAATTGCTAGCATCTCTATCAATCTATTAAGTGCAATCTTAGGGTCTCAACATTGTTTAAGGAAGTATTTCAGACTAATATAAGTTATGGATATTTCCAAAAGTAAATGTATGACATTTTGTTGCCATAGTCAGCACTAAATATTTTTTCTTTTATGTGTTTTCACCTATATGTTCTTGAATGTGTGAATACAAGGATATGCTGTAACTTCCTTACTCCCCAAGAAGAGATGTAGAAAAACAAAAAAGAATTACTGAATGACAGTTTCTGACACATATTTGAGGTGATCGGTGAGGAAGAAGTCATGAAAGTGAATCTGCAAGTCCATTAAACAACAATCTTTCATTTAACCCATGTCTGCAGATGCTTTCCACATTAATTTCTTTGTCTCTAACATATTTAGCCAGCTAGATTTAGAAGGTGTGGAAGGCTGCTCACAGAGAACAAGATAAAGGCATTCACCTGGGAAAACTGATGCTCAGCTCCAGTGGATAATTGTTATAAAATATTTAAACATACTCTGACACCTACATAAGTGCTCTAACCCTCATGCAGGCCTTTTGTTCTTTCTTCATGGCCCAATTAATATTCAATTATTTCAATTAGAGTGGAAGAATTTTTACTCCCTTTAGTCACAGGAAGAAATTAAACCTTTTTTTATGCATCCTGGCTGTGTGTTAACCACAGAAAAGATTGCTTACCATAGCCAGTTCCTCAGGCTGTGCTGCATAAATAAGGTCTAAGGACCACTCCTGGACAATGTTTTAGGTTGAAAATCCCAGTTGGGAAGTATTACTCCTGCCTCTCTGAAGCAGCTGAATTACAAGACCTTGACATTTGATTTCTTCATCATTTCTTTCTCATTAACTGTCTGGGAATTACTCTAGAGCCTAGGTTTCTAATTAAAGGCCAGATTTACATGTAGCATGACTGAGAAGAAAATGATTTGATTCTGTGAGCTTTCTTGCCCACAGCTTTTCATGGACCTCGTCTTTGGTGTGATAATGTTTTCCTGGGAGTGAGAGCTGGATCCTTGACCTTCAGGGGAACACCTCTGGCTGCATTTGTGGCACACATGAGCCAATGGGTGCCACAATTCCTCCAACCTATCAGAAAGTTCCTGCCTCATATGAAAGCCCAGTTGAGCAACTATGGAGAAAAGGCCTCTCAACACAATCCCTTAGTCTGAGATCCTACACTAAGCATTCCCCCATTTGAAGATGTTGGCATGACATGTGTAAGGTAGAGAAAGGAATATTGACAAGACTTTATGGAAATCCAGCACAGACCAATCTTCAAGTGCAGTTTGTGTTCTACTGTCACAAGCATGTGAAGGAAAGTAGTTTGAGGAAGGAGAAATGTCCCAGAGGTGTAAGGGCAGTCAAGATAGACAAAGGACACTGATAGATCTGTTCCTGCTCTTCACCTCACAATGGTCTTCCACACAAATGAATATCAGCACACACATACACTTCTAGGTCATAAAAAACTTTCTGAGACTATAGGGTGGGCAAATACATGGCAGTATAAGGAAATCTTGGTTAATGAGTGTGTCAGAAAGGGCAGTTTGTCACACAGCATAGGACAGTGACTAAACAAGGGTTGTCCTTATGCATTCAAGCTAGCACACAGCTTAAGTATGATACAGACAGTCAGCAGATGAATTAATGATCTATCCTGTGTATATAAAAATAAATTTTTCCACAATAAAAGTGTTATCATCTAACAGAGGCAGGCATAAATTGAAATGAAAGAAACAGAAATAAGGGGGAAATAGGATAGAAAGTATGCTATATGATTTATTCATATGCTGTAAAAAGTGAGAGATCAAAGAAGACAATCAAGGCATAGTTTGCCTTTTCTCCTTTCAGGCATTTCCTGAAAATTTATTTTGAAATTCTATGTATGTAAACTAGTTTCTAGAATGCCAGCTCTTGGTAACTTTGTTTCATAAATAACAACATATAATGCACTCTGCATTGGAGACAAAATGTGAACTGGGCATATGTTCACTTTTTAGTGGTATTTCAAACAGGCAAAACAATGAGAAACCCGAAAAAGATTACATAGACTATACATTAAGACAAAACATTTTTTATCTCTATTAGCAAACATGTTACTGTACATATTGTTGGATTTCAGATTTCTTTTAATTTCATGCTGTAACATTGTGCATCTCTGAAACCAGTTGTAGTGGACAGATCAGAGCAACTCGATTCAGGCCCTATATTGGATTTCTTTAGTCTTATTTTTATTTTTGTAACTAGACAAACCAGATAAATGGGTGCATTTGCCATGAAAGAGGTTTTTCCATTGTTTGGTAATAGAAGCTGTCAGTTTTTAGGGTAAGTTCTTTATCTCTCGGTGCTCACTTCAATATTTCCTGTAATGAAAAAGTCTGAATTGTTACTGCCTGACAACATTTGACAAGAAAGTACAAACATGAACTACTGAAACAGCATTTAACGCATACTGTTTCTTCAAGTATACTACACACTATTTTCTTCTATTTCCATACTCTTCACTCCCATAATCTGAGTTTTGGTGCAGAAAAATGAGAACTGACAAGTTTTATGGAGTATTTTAGAACTGAATATTTTTATGGAGTACTTTAAAGCTGAATATTTTCATGGAGTATTTTAAAATAAGAAGTGGAAGAACAGAAGAAAGAAATGTCACAATTTATGTAATGAAGACTGACAGTAACCAAGGTTAAGACAGACCAAGATTCAGTTTCCCTCCTGTGACTCATCTCATGCAAGCATAGTGGAGGTGACCTAGAATTTACTGGTTCTCCTGCAGTTTAAAACAAAAGAAATTGTCCAAAGGCTGACAGCACTGTTCAAAGGCTGAGACACAATACAAGTAAGAGGAGCCATGAGTATCACAGTCACTTAGAGAGGATGTCTGAGCTGAGCTGAGGAGGATTTGAGTGCCAAAGATATTTGGGAAAACCACTTTTTCTTCAGTTTAGATGAACTCTCCTATACAGCAGCAAGGGAGCGAGAACCTATGCTTGGCTTTCTTCAGTATCTTTCTGAACTTCTCCAAACTGTTTTCCTGGAGAACATGAAGTCATCCAGTCTATTAAGTTCCTGAAAAGTGTTTTAGCCCTGTGAAGTATTCAGAGTCTTGTTTCAAGCTTCTTTGCATGTGTATATTCACAATATAAGGAAGAAAGATCCCAGTTTGTCTAGGTTTTCAGAATGAGAGAATGTAAGGACTCTCTCAGAAGAAACAGAGACAGAGAGATTTAAGAAAATTGTTAAATCATATGCAAAGCAAGTAACCACTAGGAGAAGATGAACATTTCTCAAATCTGAAATGCTTACAGAAAACCCCATTTTCAAATTGAGTGGTATGAAAATCAGCAGAAACTATATCAAAACCGTTTAGAAAAAGTATTTTTACCATGGGTACCTTTGGGAGAAAGACCCCTAATCGGAGCACAAACTCTTGAAAAAAAAGAAAAATCTTCAGTTTAATAAATTATGAAAAGGTTTAACAACTGAGGCACTACAAATACAAACCAAATGGATACTCTAAAAAGATATAGCTAATATAAGCCAATGCTGAAAGAAGAGCACCTTTTTCATGGTGAAGCTTTTGGTAACAGCCTATTCTTCAGTGCTATTCATCTCCCACATCTCTTCTTGGTTTTAATCTAGCTTAGAAGGACTTGAAGCTTTATTATTCTAAGGAAGATAAGTAATAAATGTACATTGCTATAAACTGAGAATCAAAGAGCAGTATAAAGGTGACAAGTAGGGAAAGATGTAATTTTTGGCAGACAATGCTCATCAATGAAACAGATCTGATAGAAGAAATCCAGAAACGTGGGAGGATCTATTTTCTTAGCATAATAATCGAGTTCATGATTCATTTTTTTAACACCAGCAATTTATCAAATTTTAAATAATCATACATCAAATAATGTTTGAGTCAATAGCAAGAGCAGTTAAGTCCCACAGGGATCATGAAGGTAATGTCCTTGAAGAAACAGGAATATCACTGGTGGAGGGTATATGCTTATTTGAAAAACTAAAAAGACCAAAGGACACTGTGAACTTAGTCCTAGGAATCAAGCCAGATAAAATAAGTAATATTAAACTTGGCTGGAATTCAGAATCTGACCTGAATTATCATACTAGCAAGTCCTCTGGAGCGTTTAATGGAAGGTGTCGTTTATAAGACATTTAAAAAGCAGGCTCATGTGATGTTAGTTCACAGAATTGGACACAGAAATTTTGGGAGCATTGGAACTTTTCAAAACCAAGGGTTGGTGTTCCTACATCTCCTACAGAATTCACATCTGATTAATAAATTGCAGAAAGTCCATGTAGCTCTGGTCCATGGGAGGTCATAACATCCACCAAACCACTCTTTTGCATATCATGCACAGAAAAATACTGTTTAAAAGTATTCCATCACATGAAATGGTGGAAAATGAGGAATAAAAAAAAATAGGAAAGTGTCTGTCACTGTAAAAAGCCAAGAATTTAATGGATCAGTTAACAGACTCCCATGTAATGTATTAAAAATAAGACACTGAGAAAATGGGCTTAATAAGATGCAAGCTGCTGTTTTCCTGCTGTTTGTGTTGAGTAGGTGTCTTAAAAGTTTTTTGAGTTCTTGGTGTTCTAAGACTGATTTTGAAATGTTTATGTGCAACTTTGCATATAAAACATGTTTTAAATAGCAGAGTGAACCCCTATGTATGAATCTTACTGGCAATTTTCTTGGGTCCTGTATCTCCATCATGATCTCTTGCAAATTAATTTCTCTCTTTTTCTCTTCTATTCTTCTGAAAAATAAGTCACCTATTAGAATGAAGTTTGGAAGAGTACCTTATTTTTGCACAGCGTTTCTTCTGTGGTTGTTTAAATAATAAAAACACTTTTTACAAATTGGTAGGTAGTTATAGAAAAGTGACTCATAACAAAATTTCTTTTCATAAACACAAGAATCTATGAAGATACTGATTTTAAAATTTGTACATGTGATGTCAGACCAATTAACCACTTAGAAAGATATCATCAACCATGTTTTAGAAGCTAAATACAAACAAGGTATGCAAGTATGTGGTGACAGTAAATGGCTTTTTAGAATTATGTTAAAAATTTAAACAAGAAACCAACTGCCACTGAGCTGTGACCATATGATAAATGCTTAGGAGATAAACAATTAAAAAATGCCCTTTTCTAATATCAGATTGGATAGTAGATGTAGGGATTCAAGGGGTGAAATTTGACAAATAAATTATTTTTGAATAAAATTTATAAAAACAATTTTCATCATGTTTTACTTTTTTACCAGGGTATTTTCAGTGGTTTAATTTATATTAGTGGTACCATTTTTGAGGTAGTAATCTATGAGGGGCATGAGGATGTAGCTTAACTTTACCTTGTGATTTTTTCAGATTGAAACAAATCCTCATGAAAAAAACCTTTTGTAAAGCAAATGGTTTTGTTTGCTTTTCCTAGGTTTGTAATAAAAAGCTTGTGGCAGACAGATGATTCTGCAGTTGCACAAAAACATTTAGACTTTTGATTACCATCAATTATTTGCTTTAAGGAAATCTGAAGATTGGGATATATTAATGTAATAATTTGAAAATAGATATACTATGATCATTCCAGTGAAGATTTAGAGTTAAAGATATCAAATAAGATAATAGAGCTAAGCCAACTGTGACTAAGTGGGATTGAACATAGCAGAATGACAACCTAATAACTTTTGCAAGTCATAAAAGCTGTGATAAACAGAGCAATCAGCCAAATTATAAATAAGATCAAGCAATAAACATTCTTCTAAACAGAATATAATGAGATTTTTTTTTTTTTAGAGGTGGGAATGCCATTGGATGTGACTGAATGGCTGTGGAGAAGACCTAAGTCATAGGAAGCATTCCCCTCAAAACAGTGTCAATCCAACCTAGGGGTATTTAAAGACTTGTGGGAACTGGCCCACATTGTATGATTAAAAGACAGATATTTTAATAGGAGTAGATCTTGTGAGTTATCTTTAATAATCCAAAATTTTAAAGCAATTAATGACAACTCAGAATGTTGATCAACTTTGGGAAAGAAATCTAGGACATTAAAGACAATAATGATATGTTCTCCCAAAGACAGACATGTATGTAGGCTAAGAACAAACAGTATTTATATGAACAAACATTTATTTGGTGAACAGCTGTCAGTGACACACTCCTTTGCTTGCAGGACCCTCAGGTGGGACCCAAATTTGGTCTGCTCAGACCCAGGTTCTCTTAATATTTTCACTGAAACATGGGAGATGGTAAACAAACATAATCAAATTTGCAAATGAAACCAGCCTAGGAAGGGTGGAAATCTAGAGGCAAGGATTGAATGGGCTTTTTAAGCTGGAAGGTGGCTCAAAATCAAGGGAATGAAATTCAGAATAGATGAATGCGAATCATTGCAGCCAGAAAGGAGAAATCAGAATCCTAAATGCAAAATTCAAAAGCCTAACTAGGCAGCAGTTTAATGAGTGGGAGTTATATAGGAAAACAGACCAACAATGATCTATGATATGACAGTATGTTAAATAAGGTGAGTTTTGTGATATGATATATTAAAAAAACTATTTCTTACAAAATGCAGGTCAATATTTTATCTCTTTGCTAAATTTTGATTATGTTTAAACCAGCACTCAGTGCTGGCTTCAGATGGGTTTCTTTAACCTAGGATTTTGTCAGATGGAAAATAACAGGATACTGGAATGTTTTAATTTAGCTTTATTCTAAAAAAAGATTTAACGATGTACTTCATCACTTATTGCTGCTGTGAGGTATGGTGCAGTTGCTTTATCCCTGTGGTTTCCATACAGGATTCTACTGTTTTGCAGATGTTCCTGCTTTCTTTTTGGAAAGGTAAGTTCTAATTTGTTTTCTGAACGAAAAAAAATTTCATCTTTTCCTGAGTAAAAATCTACAGATGTTATAGAGAATAACTTGCATAAACATTTTTGGGCAATTATCTTTTAGCAAAGCTCTTCTTATTTCATTTCAGAGTTGTGGGGGATGGGTATTTTCAGCCTCCTCAAGAAAATTACATAATTACATGTAAGCCTAGGGTAGATATTTGTCTCATTCGGCAGATGCACTGAGTATGGCTTGAAAATTATGTTTCCAGGCATGTGTACATGGAGACAGTTAATGAAAAAGACTCAAGACAATAAAGCTAAGACCACCCACAGTATTAGCTACAAACTTACCACTAAGGGAGTGTTGTGCAGTACATGGATCATCCTCACCCTATTGTATTTTACTGCCATTTGATAAATTTCTACTTCAATCACTGCAAATAAGCAAAGAAAAGGAAAACTTTTCATCTTTATGATTGACCTAATCTTTAGGGAGATTTCTGTCTTTTGCTAATTAGTCTCACAGGATGCTGTGGTCTATGGAAAAATTGTAGAAGCATTTCTAATTGCATGATTTTTTTTCCTGATATGTCAAGATGGAAAAATACCAGAATCCACCCTCTGGATTTTCATTTCTTGAAACTGTTATGTGTTTGCTGGATAAATAGACCCAAGCCCAAGCCAGGGCTCTAGGCCCAAACTCCTGCCCAAGGCTTCACCCCTAAGGGCAGACACACAAGTTATAATAGACTCAAATGCTGAGCTCTCCTGTGTGTGCATGGCCATCTCAAAGGCCTGACAAAACTCACCATGGCCAGAGAGTGCCAGAGCAGGACCAGGCTGGGCAAGAATGGTCACACTGCCTTTGAGATTTTCTACATGATGCTGCTTTTGGGGGTGAAAAGGAGTGACTAGGACTGTTTCTGTATTTACTTCAGAGGTGGTACTGTTCTAGCCTCAAAAATACAGATGCTGTTGAGCCCATATTTCTGATGTGAGCATTTGGAGGCAGGTATTTTAGGAGTACTTAACTCTGGGACAATCTCAACACAAAGTCTAGTGCCAGGACTCTGAGGGTATTTGCAGGTGTTCCTGCCCCTGTGTAGACTCTCAGGGCTTCCCCCAGCTGCCCACTGCCCAGCCCCCCATGTCAGACCCCAGAACCATCAGCACTGCCCCAGAAACAGCACAGCAGGGGCTCCAGCTCCCCACTGCCCTGTCCTGCCTGGCCATGGGCCCCACCAAGTCTGGCCCACCTCCATGTCTCCAGGGAGGTGCCCAGTGCCTGGTACTGGGGCTGCCCTTGCAAAGCAATGGATGTTGAGAGCTGCAGCTGCAGGGCAAAGATGTCACTGGACTTCACAGAAAGACATGACTCTCATGAGTGACAGCTGTCCAAGCAAATCCTCCAAGCTATCAGGATAAACCTGAGTACCCTGGCATAAACCAAATCACTCAGTGGTTTTGTGTCTAGTAGGTTTAGTTTGTACTGGGAGAAATGCTGAGCTGGTAAGGAACGAACTCTTCTAAATAACCTGTGCCCTGCAGAGTGTCCTGCAAATCAGTGACAGAGCAAGCTGGCTGTTCAGGGATTGAGCCACTTTTAGTGTTCTTCTGAGCACTAAAACTGCAGTGATAGTGTGTAAAGATAGAAATAGAAGAACAGTGAATGGTGCTTAGGCAGGGAGGGAGGGAGGGAGGTAGAAGAGGGGGTAGGGCTCAGGTGGTGTTCAGGTAGATTGAGGATCCATGAATGTATGTGGGAGGGGCATTTCTGTATGTCACAGACATTCAGCTGACTAACTAGGAGATCTGAAAAGCTTCAGGCTCAGAAGCATTTGAATTACTGCTTTTCAGACTATTTGAAACTAATTTCTAAGATTATAAATTCACAATCACTTATTCTAGCAAAATGTACCACTCTGGTGGAATTGTTTCAGCTGTGAAACTACTGCTATAAGTCAAACAACTGAAACATGGAATGAAGCTCTTTTCAAATTAAATAAACAACACTCATGGTAAATCATGAGAGGAGTAAACATTTTCTCTCTTTATTGCCTTGAAGCACAAGACCAGAAGCAAGCTTTACAAATATTTAATACAGTTTATAAATAAATTACACTAGCAAAAACTAAACACCAGATCTAGGAAGAGGTGATTTCACTGTGCAAAAACCCACTGAATTTTGCCATATTTTCACCTTTTACTACACAAATAAAGGTCTGTTTTTCGTATTTTGTTTTCTTTCAACTTTGAACAGAGTTTTCAAGGCTTCAGAGGAAAGATGAAATTGACAGAAATGTTTCTGTCTGCCATCCTCTCTTCCCTAATGTCCTAAGGAAAAAAAAAATTAAGAATCTGGCAGAAAAACCAATTGATCTGTAACAACTGCATTATTAGTCAGGAAAATCCCTTGCCCTTGAGACAAAGGGCATGTGAATGAAACGAAATGCTCTTGTTTAGTGTATCATACTACAATGGCAAGACCCTTGATAGGTATAGGCAGCACCATAAACATCAAATAAAGTTTCAGTTTCTTTTTAATTTGCTCATTTCCCCCTTTTAATTTAGAATGAAGGGTTTTACCCCTAATCTTTGTCCCTGTAGGATTCAAGCTCATGTTGTCTTTTACAACTGTTTCAAGTGTGCCCCCTTCTTCTCAGAGGCAGGACAACACTGGCATCACGGCCACAGAGTTTATAATCAGATTGAAAACATTTACCACAAAAGCATGTTTGTAAATCATAAGATTTAGCAAAGACACATTTTCAGGACACACATGGAACTGTGTTACCTAAAACAACTGGAAAGGCAAGTTAATATTTCCACAAGCAGTTTTAAAACAGGGTATGCACAGTGGATACTGATATCCTCAACATATTAATGACAATGTTCAGAATTCAAACAGGTATTACACCATGCCTGTATGTTCAGTACTTTGAACCAGTTTCACAAAGAATTTTTGTCTTCACTTAGGTCACCAAATCTGTGTGAACTGTTAAACTGCAGGAACTCATCGCCTCTATTGTAGTGGATGTTTATTTTAATGGTTTGTTTACAACTACTTTCTATTAATAACTATGTATCCATGGCATCAAATCTGACTGCAGATCTAGGTCTGGGTGGGATTTCATACCCAGCAGTTGATCTGGCAAAGACAAACAGCAACTCCAGTTGATATGGCCTTTGTGCTTCGGAAGTCCCCGGTTTCCAGGAACTTGGTGTGTTCAAAGTTCCCAACTTTATTCTGAAATAATATCTGACTCATAAATGTCTTTTGGAGAAGAAGTAATGGAAAATATAAATCTACAAAATTACAAGAGTGAAAATATAGGAAGTTCCCTAAGTCACCAACAAACATGAGAATAGGGTGTCTGCAGTTAATAGAACATTTTCTTTAACTTTGTTTATAGGCAGGTATTCAAAGTTTGAATTTCAGCTCCTGAAGGAAGATATGGAAATTCAGCAGGTGTTTTTCTGTACTTCGATGTACTTCTGTACTTTGTTCTGATGGGAGTTCACAGTGTGACCTCCTCCCCACCCCTGACCATTCAAGGTCAGGCTGCACAGGGCTCTTAGCAACATTCCTGGTTGAAGACCTGCTGGAGCAAGCCCAGAGGAGGGCTAGGAACACAATCAGAATGCTGGAGCAGCTCTCCCATGGAGGCAGGCTGAGAGAGTTGGGGTTGTTCAGCCTGGAGGAGAGAAGGCTCCAGGGAAACCTTGGAGCAGCCTTCTAGTACTTAAAAGGGAGCCTGCAAGAGAATTGGAGAGCGAATGCAGTGATAGGGCTAGAGGTAATGACTTTAAACTCAAAGAGAGCAGATTTAGATCAGATATTAGGAAGAAATTCTTTACTGTGAGGGTGATGAGGCACTGCAACATGTTGCCCAGAGAAGCTGTGGAAGCCCAGTCCAAAGTGTTCAAGATGGGTGGGGCTTTGAGCAAACTGGTATATTGAAAAATGTCCCTGTCCATGACAGAGATGATGAATTCAAATATAGTTAAGGTCCCTTCCAAATCAAAGCATTCTATGAGTCTATGCTTCTCCAGTAAGATAAAATATTATGCTTCTGAAAAATTCCATATGATGAATTAATTGTTGTTTGGCAAAATTATTAACAGGGCTGATGGCAGTAGCATTGCTGCTAGTGTGTTTTTTTTCTCTTGGATTTCAAAATGTTTTACTGAGGAAGACAGCATTCTTTTCCGGATGAGGGAAATGGTGTACAGAGAAGGAAGTGACTTGGCTAATTTTGGAACTTACATTTTTACTAATCTATGCTTAAAAGACTATAATTTTTTTTTTTTTTCATTTTCCTCACAATTTTTTTTTTCACATTTAGAGGGAGAACAGTCTTAGAAAAAAAAATTCTAGCACAAGACAGATTTCTGTGGCCAGGGTTTAGGTTGATTAAATTATTTCAAAAACATAAAAATACATCTAAATAGGGGTTAAATTTAAGTCAGCTAAACAAAATAACTTGCACATCACATGCAGTGATGCACACATAGACACATAATCTTGTATTTTGGTCTACAAGACTAGATTTAGCTCTCATGTAGTCTCAAGTTTCATTGATGGTAAGTTAGATTATCTAAATTGATTTTTGCCTGCAGCACTCATGGCTGCAAATCAACTCTGACCAGACCTGACCAAAATATTATTCTTATCAAATTTCTCTAAGTGAAGAATTATAACTTCGATGGTCTCAGTCTTAATTCCTAGAAAATGCTGTTACTATCAGGAAACCTGAACTCATTTAGTGTACATTACAGAATAGGACTTGTCAAGAGGCCAAAAGCTTGGGGGAGCAGATTCTGTGATGCAGAGGCTGTGATCTGAGATAAAGTGCCAGAGCTCAGCAGAGCAGACTCCTGCATGCGGCTTTCTCCTCTCTTCCAGTGCCTTCTTCAACTGGGCAGGAGCTGTTGGGGGATAGACCTTGTGTCATATTCCATGTCAGTCACAAGCAGGTTTTGAAGGCTTGATACTTTCTCTGCTCAAGCAAGAATGGGCAAGAAGTCCTTTTTGACTGGCTGAGAGAGAGAAAAGGAAGATACATTAGCTATAGGAACAGAAAGCAGCTTGTGGTCTTTTAAACGACAATATTTTTCAGGTATGTTGAATGACTGCTCACAATTCTTACTGAAATCGCAGGACATGCACCCCCAAAAAATCAGCCCTTTTTTCTGCCCTTGCAATTGAGTACACTGCATATTTGACCTCTCCAGCTGACAAAAATTTGACAAAAATTTGATGTTATTATTTGAAATAAGTTTCAGTCCTGTTATCCTCCATACTGAGGAATATCTCAGTAATATATTACAAAAAACCCCACCACATTTTCAATTCAATTTTAAGGTTGCCTTGTACTTTTCCAAGAGATGGAAGTTGGCAAAAGAAACTCAGGAAATTAATGAAAGTACAGACCGTGCTTCTCTAGAGCTGGCACTAGGCACAGAGAGCTTCCTGGATACAGAAGTGTAGTTGGTACTTTAGCTATCACTGTGCTGAGGATTGATTAGCTGATTCAGCTTGGCAGGGATATGATTGTAATCTGAATAGACCTGAGAATTGTTTCAGAGAATGAGGCAGAGCTGCAATTACACTGCAGTTGTGGTAGAGAGTCCCTGTTCTTGGATTTTGGTGTATGACAGTGATGATGTGTGTGAGATCAAGTCTGTGCAGAGCAGAGATGTGCAAGCTGTGTGAGTACCCACAAGTCCTCTCTGCAAGGGAGGACAAGGCAACGTGCTCAGGGATAACAGTGCCTGGTCAGAAGCATGGAGATGGACTACAGAAGCACAGCAGTACATAGAAATCTGTGAATTGGAAATAGCATGCAAAAATTACCACTGTGCTTGAAAACATATTGATCATTTATTTACAGCATAAAGTCAGTGTTCACTGTTGAGCAAAGGTATGTTGATGACCATCAAGAAGATCTTTTACTTTGGCAAAGTATGTATGGCTTGCTTTGAGCAGTGCTGCGTGCTGTTCAGAGAGGAGCTACATGGATTGTGTTAGGACATGGTGAATAGTAAAATCCAGCAAGGTAAGAGTTTCCTCAGCAACTACCCTCCCTGTGCTGCCCAGCATTCAGATCCAAGTGGACATTTCTGCCAGATCCTACCTGACCAGCTGATCTCCTTTTATGACCCTGTGACCTGCCTGGTGGGTGAGGGGAAGCCTGTGGATGCTGTCCACCTGGACTTCAGCAAAGATTTTGACACCATGCCCCATAGCACATACCTGAAAAATCTGCCAACCCATGGCATTTTTGGGTTAAGAACGGCTGGGCTAGAGAGTGGTGGTAAAAGATGCCATGTCCAGTTGGCAGCCAGTCACCAGTGGTGTCCCCAGGGCTCAGTGTTGGGGCCAGTCCTGTTTAATATATTCATAGATGATCTGGATGAGGGGATTGAGCCTACCATGAGCAGATTTGCAGATGAAACCAAGTTAAGGGGGAGTGTTGATCTGCTGGAGGGGAGTATTGATCTGCTGGAGGGTAGGAGAGCCCTGCAGAGGGACCTGAACAAGCAGGATAGATGGGCTGAATCCAACAATATGAGGTTTAATAAAACCTGAGTGCCAAGTCCTGCACCTTGGCCACAATAACCCCTTGCAGCGTTACAGACTGGGGACAGTGCCCAGGCAGAAAGGGACCTGGGAACTGAGCATGAGCCAGCTCTGGTGACCAAGAAGGCCAACAGCATCCTGACTGAACAGAATGGTGTGGCCAGCAGGAGCAGGGAGGTCATTCTTTCTCTGTACTGGCACTGGTGAGGCCACACCTCGAGTGCTGTGTCCAGTGCTGGGCCCCAAATTTAGAAAGGATGTTGAGATGCTGGAGAATGTCCAGAGAAGGGCAACAAGGCTGGTGAAGGGTATAGAACACAAGCCTAATGAGGAGCAGATGAGGGCGCTGGGATTGTTTAGACTGAAGAAAGGGAGGCTAGGGGTAAATCTTGCTTCTCCCTAAAGATGCACTTAGGGAGTCTGTAGGCAGGTGAGGGTCAGCCTGTTCTCCCAGGAAACCAGCAACCATAAAAGAGGACACAGTCTAAGGCTGTGCCAGAGAAGTTTGAGGTTGGACATAAGAAAGAATTTATTCACAGAAAGGGTGATTGGAATGGGGTGCCCAGGAAGGTGATGTAAGAAACTGTCCCTGGAGGTGTTCAAGACTGGATGTGGCACCCAGAGCCACGGTCTAGTTGACACAGGGCTATTAGGTGGGACTTAATGATCTCAAAGGTCTTTTCCAACCTAATTGGTTGTGTGATTCTGTCAGGAGCATGGCGCTACAGGGCAAATGCTGTTCTGCCTCAGTGGAGTAATTTGCAAAGAAGGTTTCAATTGCTGGGAGCACTGAAATCTTGTTGAAAGGTCTGCTGAGTCTTTGGATATTAAACTAATATTAAAGAGAAAGAGATTGGACAAATATCTGGATTTGAAGGTTTTAGTTTTCCTTTTTCAGAGGAAAGGTGTTCTATGTTTAACAATTGTTAAAAAAAACAAAACCACATGGCCTTAAGGTTTCTCTTCAAGCTTAAGAAGCAAGGGCTGATATTTTATTCTTCTTATTCCAGGGAATGTCAGCACAAGTCTGAGAGCATAATAACTGAAAACTAAAAGTAAAATAGTAGAGAGAGAGAGAAGAAAAATGTTGTCCAAAGGCTTCAGAATTTAGCATTAATTCAGAATCTAATCATAATTTTTGCAATAGCAAGCAATAGGCATAGTATGATCTCTTTTCCTTATTTGTGATGGCAATAGGTACGTGTGAACTTCATTTTTATTTTTTAGTTATTTCTGAATTTTTCTGACCTTTATAACACATTATTTAGCTTTTTCTTGTCAATGGTGCTTTGAAAATTACGCCAGTTTCAATCTCAGGCTTTGAGGTGCAGGATCCTGCTAGCTCCCTTCGGCTGCTGCAGGATTTGAAAGTGTGTATCCAGGCCACCTGGGAGGATTTCATCTGTCTGAGGTTACTGCAACATGGTTTCCCTGTGACTTTATACAATCATTGGGCACAGTCAAAGCAGCAATTCTGAAAAAAAGGTATTTTGGAAACATTACAACTTCTGACTATGAAGCTTTAGATTTCCTCAGTGTTAGAACTTGAGTTAATTATTCCCTGGTTACACCTGGAAATGTTTGAAACCCTAAGCTCACTAATATAAATACTCATGAAAATGAAACTTAATTTTACCTTCCCCTTTGGAATTCAATATTCAAATATTTACATAAGTTATCCAAGAAAAAAAGGGAAAAAGAAAACCATCATGCTAATTTAGGCCCCAGTTTAGACCCTCTGACATCCATAAATCTAGTGTTTGGAAAGAAAAAATAGGTTCTCTGTTTTCTTGTACATGCTTTCAATGCCACTCTATTGAATAGCAAAGGAGCTGAGATGGACAACCTGTACGAAGTGTACAAAGCTGAAGTCACATAAATACCTGAAGTATTTAATCTGTGACAAATTAAATCTGAATTACAAATAAGTAATTTAATGAATTGTCATGTTTGGCCCTATAAATCAAGACTGACTGCTAGTTTAATATTTCTGTTTAATTTTGATGGGATGCTAGTGTTATAAATTAATTGTTTTAAAGAAAATGTACCTTTTTCATGTTGGAATAGAAAAATTTATAGAAAAATTCTCCCCTGATAGATTTTGGATTTACGTTTGAAGCTTCCCATTTTCATTTTTAGGAATGAAAAAATTTTGTGTATAAACATTTTTTTAATATGTTAAACAATAAATTGTTTGTGTCAATATCAGTAAATTAGATTTCTCTCAAATTCACCTCCATCCTTTTTACAACCAAAACTTTTTTCGTTAAATATGCAGGGGAGGTAATTTGTACCTTCAAACTATTCAACAGCAGAAACAAAGTGCGAAGTTTTTTTCCTGTAGCTTGAAAATAATAGTACCATTCAAAATCAGAATTAGAAGAGCAGAAATAATGGCCTCGTTTTCTAGTCATGGTTGACTGGGTTTTTGAGAGGCATTCATCTCAGGAAACTAAAATTTGGTTCCTATTACAAGCAATAGCACTAAGAATTTATTTCATTTTAACACCTTGAAGACAAAGCTTTTTATATTTTATTCAACATATACTTGGAAAGAAAAACTTAGAACTGCATTAAATAGTCACATAAAATGTGCTCAAAGCTATTTTGCCCACCAAAATATTTGTCTTATGATTTGAATTTTAGGTAGGCATTCTATTATTTCTATAATAGCTTAGAATCTGAATAGAGAAAAAAAAAGTCTTTGCACTCAAACTATTGATTGCATTAGATTCATTTATATTAATTTAATTCATACTATTCATTTAATAGTATGTTTATCTAGACATACTGGTTTTCTGTCTGATCCAGAGAATCTTCAAGGAAATGACAGAAAATAACAAGTAATATGGAGACTAATGATCTTAAAGGCTTGGGGCTAGGGCTTGGGTTAACTCCCTGCAGGAGGCTGTGAACTGCAGTGCTGGCTGTGACCCCTAGGCCAAGGCCATTGTTCCTGCCTGTGCTAGACCCTAACTGGAAACAGACACACAGGCAATAAACTGTGCCTGCAGTGCTCCTCAGAAGAACAGAAGAGGGCTGTATCAAACATGCAGCTTATA
Source organism: Thryothorus ludovicianus (assembly GCA_013397245.1). Classification (NCBI taxonomy): domain Eukaryota; kingdom Metazoa; phylum Chordata; class Aves; order Passeriformes; family Certhiidae; genus Thryothorus; species Thryothorus ludovicianus. The sequence continues at coordinate 553,895 of VZTB01018367.1, forward strand.
TTTTCAGTTTACATGGAGAGGACCTGCTCAAATGGTGGAGCTTTCAGTGTGTCTGTGCAATGATGCATTTCTGCTGGGTTTGTCAGGAGGTGGCAAAGGAGAGGTTTGAGTCACAGCCCTGATGGACTGTATGGCTGTCAATTTTAGTTCAGCCTGCTCCCAAGCAGGTCTGGTATGGCCTCTCCCACCACTCAGTCTTTTCCCAGAAGGGAGGACTGGAATCATAGGATAAGCTGAGTTTGGAGGGACTCAGATCCTCAAATTCTAGCTCCTGGCCCTACGCAGGACACCCTAGGCATCACACCATGTGCCTGAGAGTATTGTCCAAACACTGCTCGAATTCTGACAGTCATGGTCCTGTGGCCATTTCCCTGGGGAACCTGTTTAGTGCCTGAGGATGAAGAACCTCTTCCTGATGTCTTCATTCCTACCAGACAACAACCTAAAAGGCAAAGAAAAGGAAGGCACAATTTGCAGTGTCAGCAATGTTGGTTCATACCACTTTGCAACACAAAGGAAAGGTAAATTGGATGTCATCACATTAGGTGAAAAAAGAAAAAATTACACTGATCTCAGCTTTTTTCTCTACTAATTTCTGATTTTATGATAAGCAGGCAGGTATCAGAACCTGAATAAAACTGTATTTCCAGACTGTGCAATGAGATTTTATATATATTTAGTCAATCATGTTGGAAATGTGAAGGTAGCAATCAATATTTATTTTCCACAATGTATTACTTTTGTACAGGGGGGAAATAATTATAGCATTTATATATTTTTCTTGGCAAAGTCATTATATGAAGAATGAGAAGGAAACACATGGAAGCTGTCTTCGATATAATTTTTGAATTTTTTCTCTTCTATGATAAAAATTTCTTTAGGGTGTTTTACTTTTAGTGTGAATATGTTCTTGGAAATTAAAAATGTAATTCTTTAAAATTTCCCATTTCACAATCCTGGTGCTTAATTTTCTTTTCTCCTGATTGCAATCAGTAGATTTCACATGACCATTTTCACATGAAATCTAGGAGAGGTTGAAAAAGATGAAGAAAAAAGGAAGACTGAAGAACTGATAAATATTTCCCTGAAACTGACATTTATACTCTCTGGGAACCAAGACCAGTTATACTCCAGGGAAGTCATGATGCCATAAATGAAGCTTATTTGGGATTTAAATGTATTAGGAAGTATAGATTTAGACATAATAGTTATTGGTAAAACAAAAATCTTTGCATAAATAAACTGATTCCAAAGGCTTGGTGTCTTAAGCTGTATCTTATATGGCTGGCTAAGAGATCAGTGACAGAAAGAAATTGTGTTGAATGATAAAGAAAGATTATGACTTTTTAAGTAATGCTACCCAATACTTTTTAAAAATAATTTTCCAGCCTTTGTTCATTTAACAAAGCAGAGAGGAAAGTCATGCTTCTTTAGAGAGGAAAAATGAGCTATCATTTTTAACTGTTGCTCAAGGTCACTGTTGCATCATTATGCAGACAAATTAAGGAGGGAAAGATGTCAAATATTTCCCAGCACCCATTCTGCTTATTCTGGAGAGAGAAGGGGAAGATGAATTTGCAAATCACTGGGCATTCCTTGTGGGTAGTCTAGAAAATTGCATGTGTATGGAGTGTGTGGCTACTACCTAAGACATTCTGCTCTCAGTCAAGTCAGTGAAAGTTTTGGTAATGATTAGCTATTGATTAATTTAAAAAGATGAACAATATTTTCTTATGATCTGAATTAGGAAGTTGCAAAGAAGGGTGCAGATGCCATACAGTGAGACAGTAGCATACTGAAAACTGAAGAGAAGCAGGATTAAATTAAAGAATATGAAGTCAGGGCTGCAACCAGAAATTTTGGAAAGAGAATGAGCTAATGGTCATGAGACACGTAATCAAATGTGTTTCCTCACAACAAATCATTTATATTGGAGCTGACAAAAAGCAAGCAGAGCCATGAATACACTTGGGATAGCCTATGCTTATCCTGGTTCTTAGGGCACACATAGAAACAATCACTCTGTGAACAAATTTGTTTAAGCTTCATTTTTCACCCATGCTGAGTCACAATGTGTCATAATGTGGCAGTGTCACAATGTCCTCATAACTCTGCTGTGGCTTTTTTAGTCTTGTCATGGCAGAATATGCAAAGCCCTGGATCTTGTGCTAGATCCTAAAAGAGGTAGATATGATCATATGCAGTGCTGTTGGGTATACCCTAAGCTCTCATTAGCCAACAAAGAGCATTTTTCAAAGAAGGTGACGTACTAAGTGCTTGTAGTTGAGATGTACTGAGCTAAAGTATTATTTTTCTTGAAACATAGACTCTGGGTGATGATTAAGAGGAATTTTGGTTTTCTAGTCATTCTTCCTTAAAAGGTAAAACTGCACCAGGGAATGCCATGTTGCCTTCAAATGTATCTAGTTCTTTAATATATTTTTGACTCTATTGATCTTTATATGATTTTTAAGAAGTTCCTCCTCTGACTTTACAGAATTACCTTACAACAGAAAACATGGAGCCCTGTGCTCTAAGCAGTACAATTCCTGGAAGTCTGGTCTTTTGTTGCCAGTACTTTCTGGGAATACTACACATGCTCTACTGACTCACATCACTTCAGATGAAAGAAAAAAAAAACCAACAACAAACAAAAAACTGCTGGTAGTCTTGCTTTTCCCTTCAGGGCAGAAGTGTTTCTGTTCAGCATGCTATCATAAAGGTCAAAGGGAATTATAATGTCAGCCAGCTTGTTTCATGTTGTGACCAACAGGAGATTTCATTCTGCATCACATAAAAATTTCTAAAACAAGAGTTTTAGGGAAATTTTAGATTTAAAGATATCATATAAAAACAAAACTGCCATATCTTCTAATAAAGGGGTGGCAAGCAGACTAATTTGAGAAAATAAATGAGGTTACTGCTTCCAATTAATTACTGAATAAGAACTGATGGTGACAGGCTTTCCACTGGAATCATGAGTTAACCCTTTCAACCTTTTTTATATTCTAAGGATTATAGGCATGATGCACCATCAGGATCATGGAAAGAACATGCCGTTCAAACAATGACTTTCCCTATATATTAAGGGATGTATTTCTGCAGAGATCACCATCTCCCACAGGAGAGGCCAAGAGTTACAGCAGGAGAACCTGGACAATCCAGCACCCAAGAGCTATGGTTATGGAGGAATCACAGCTGACTGACTAGAGCTTTTGCTATCAAGCTCCTGCCATTCCCCTCACGCTCAGTTTGCATCATGTTTATATCTCCTGACAGCTGTGCATAGTGAGCATTTACTATAGGCATTATATTTGTAGTTGCTAAGGCTGTGGTTAATAAGATCTTGGTCTGCAGTTGGATTTATTTTCATTTTTCACAGGCCATCCAGCAAACAGGGAATTCTTTAATCTGCAGGATTACAGTGAGGTTTAAAACTCACTGAATTCAGTTATTCTTTCTGCTTCTCCCTTTTAATAGCATGTTGTTGTATTTGTTTTTCACTCTAAAATAAATAGTCTTTTGAACCTTGTGAAAAAGCATTTTAAGTACATTGTAGAAATGAAAAAAAAAATCCTCCTGACTCTGACAATATCCTATGGCAAACATAACTCACATTGAGAAAAAATTTATTTTAATGACTGAATTTACCTCAGTTCCAAAGATCCAGGGAAATAATAATGATAAAGATAATTATAATAACAACAACAACAACAACAACAATAATAATAATAGAAACATTAACAGGAGCAATATTGTTACTTTGATATTATATACATCATTCTCTTTTTAATTTCAGCTTGTTACATCCTGCTAACATTTCTCAAAACCTGACTTCCATTGCAATGACTTCCCATGAAAATAAATGAAGATTAATTTTGTACATCTGAGAAAAAAATAAAGGCTAAAGTAGTTTCAAATAGCCATTACTGTTAAGTGCCATTGACTGTTGTTTTTTCTTGCAAGTCACAGGGATTGAAATTAGCCTCTGGCTATGTAGATTAGGTGAAGGCATAAAGTGCATTAGAGACTATTCTGTGTCAGCCCAGCATAACCAGTTATGTTTATCCTGGAAAAGAAATGTTTTTCTGTTATTTTTTATCTTAGCAATGATGAAATTTCCTATTGGAATTGTCCCCCCATTGCATAGGCATGGACATTTTTTTTTGTTGCCAAAAGACGACTATCAATGTGTATCAACATTTGTGGCTGGGTGCATATAAAAGATAGATAAGTAATGCATCCAGCTGTAGCATTTAATGTTAAAGTATTTGTATCATTATGATCCACATAGAGTTGATGGTCACATCTCAGTCTCATGTTTCTCTACAATGACCAATAAAAATAAATGCTTGTTTATTTTGTTTATTATATTGTTGAGAGCTACCCAGCTCTCAATTGAGATTTAATGGGATTTAAATCCCTCTTCACATGTTACATTTGTGTAAAAGCAAATGCAATTTACAGAAGTACACCTAATGGTATCACAAGGTTGCATCCAGTACACAGCAATTTCTTATTATAAGAAAAAAAGGAGCTAATCTTTACATCTTGATGGTAAAGTGGTCTGCGTTGCCTACAAATTGCTTATGTGGGAATTGGGGAACTCAAGCTGTGACAATTTGTGAGGCACAGTGAGAGATCTAGGAGTGGTGTGTGAATTGTGCCCTGAAAGTTTGGGAGAGTTACTGTATGTGTAATAATATCATCCCTGGGATCATTTGGGATATGATCTACTTTGGCATGGAGCGAGGACAGGAACTGTAATTCTGGATATTAGGACCAAATTGATCAGAGAAAAGAATTTATGTGGTGGAGAGAGCTCTGGCAGACCTGCGAAGGATGGCTTTCCACAGGTAGGCAGGTGAAGCTCATGTCTGCAGGGCATACTCTCAAGTGGAAGGGAAAAGAAATGTCTCTATTACTAAAAGTGAGTGAGAGAATGTGAAATTTCTAGACTACTGTCTGGTGCCTGAATCTATCAGCAGTTTAGAGACAGAATTTAAAATTTTCTTTTATTATTGAAAGTGGTTATTTGCTATTTCTGTTTAGTGGCCAGACAGGCACGTGACACTGAGGCTGGTAGGAGTTTTCCCTCTAGAGGGAAGGATTCCATGACTTCTCTTTCCTGTAGAACAGCTTTTTCTTCTCTCCCAAATGAACTTGCCAACATGATTTTCCTCTTTGTCAGGTGAAATACGCTTACAGCACATAGAAACATCCTGATGTGTTTCACAATCTGCATTTCTCAAGGCTTTCAACCTCTAACACTCTCTTAGATTGCTTTGGCTGTGGGAGAAAGCAGTCCCATTTCACTTGTTTACAGACTTTCACAGCTCATGCTGTAAAGTCCATCTTACATATGTGATGTTTCTTACTAGTTGGATGCTTAGAAAAAGATCTTTTATATTACTCTGTGGGAAAAATGTCCAGTGGTGCTGGTCTAGGCTTATAGTAATTAGAGCACTGTTGTTATAGTCCTGTCACTATATCTGCATCTTATCTAAAAGCTACGTCTGTTGTGTAAAACATTATAAATTAAACCTATGTATAAAAATCAATAAAGCAGGCATCCTTTTCTATGACCCACAAAGACTTATCAGCACATTTGCTTACTCAGTAACCAGCGAGAAGCAGATAACTTTCTGGGGCTCAGTCATTAATGTCAGTCCCAGTGTTTACAGACAAAAAAATGTCAATCAACCTTACATTAAATATTGGCACATCTATAATCAATCATCCTTTTTGTCCTTTAGTCAGATATATTGAGTACAGCTCCTAATAAACAGGAAATGACAAATTAACCATCTATCAGGATCCAGTTAGGAATCAATGGCTGAGATGAAGCTTCATAAGCTCTAGCAAAGCTGCAATCATAATTCGTAAATTTTAATTAAGTATATAGCTAATGGTCTACATTAAATGAGTTTTCCTCTTTTTAGCAATTGTAAAAATCTACTATTCTCTTCCAAATAAAGCTGTGAAGATACAGATCTTAAATAAAGGTATTAATACCTTTTCATTCACCAGATATTAAAATATGTCTTGAGTCTTCTATATCTTCAAGTATTAAACTTTGAATAATCAATTCTACTGATGAAGTCAGTAGAAAAGCCAAAAATCCCTATCAGTGAAATGCTTATTGTAGGATAATATTGCTTTACCCAAGAGTCTTGCATTTCTACACAAAGCTGAAAAGGCCACTGAGCAAAAGAACTTCTACATCTTGCCAGTAAAATTGATATTGCAAAGATGTTTTTTATTCTCATTCTGCAGTTGAATTAGCAGAGCAGAGAGTGGTGAAGCAGAGAGAAAAAAGCATTTGGTTGCTAGGGTTCACAAATAACACATTTTCTTCATCCTCTAAATTGCCTGTCAAATTAAAGAGCAAGTCTGAAAACTTCTGTAATTATCTAAACTATTATCTCTAACAGAGATTTACATGCCTTTCCTACTGTACTAAAGAAGGGTAGTTTCATATCATTAAAACCTTCTGAGAGATGCAGGTAACAACATCCCAGAGCAAGGCAGCTAGTTACAAAATAAAAGGCAGCTAGGCAGCTAGTTACAATCTAATAAAAATTTCAAGCAGAAAGCTAAGGTTTACTTAGATTGTGTAGATACTGAACTATTCTGATCTAACCCTTTAAAATCATTTCCACTTCTCCACCACCTCATCATATTAAATTGATGATTTATCAAAGCCAAAATCTTTCTTGGTGAAGGGGTTTTTACCCATGGTGTGCATTATAAATAAAATGTGTATTAAAATATTGATTATTCAGCCACCAAAATATTAGATATGGACTTAATAACAGCTAAAGGTTTGCTGATATCAGAAGCTAACAGTTGTTGCTTTTGCCTTTCAGTCGTCAAAAATACTCTTGAAATAATTTTTAAGAAACAATCCCCTTCCTATAGCTGCAACAGAAATACATTTATTATTTCTATAACTTTGTTGTGATTACTTCAGAAATTGTAAAACACAACAGGATTTCCATAGTGAAGCTTATTGGTAATACAAGGCTGGAATTTTTTTGTAATTTTCAAACTTCGTCAAACTCAATATTTTCTACTTTTAGTTTTTTTAATTTATATTATTTGTGTAATTAAATTATTTACTTCCTGCAAGAAAATCAGAACCTGGCAGGTTTCTGGGAGTCAATGGTTTATTCAACCTGGATACTGAAATATATCCTGAAGATGATGGCTCTTTAAAAGAAGAACTTGCAGAAGTAACATTCATAAAGAATTATCTATGAAATATTTATGAAAATCTTTCAGAACCAGTAAACAAAATGTGGGGAAAACTTATTAATAACTCAATTAAAATACTATAAAAATTCTTGTGAATTATGCAATCAAATTTCATGTAAACATTTTGCTTTCTATTAAAACCAGATGCCAAAGCAGCATGCTTGATAGTTTACGAGTGAATTGTAGAACATGGCATTATTAATCTACATATATGAATCATGGTTTTGCAGAGAGGGTCATTTAATTAATGGCATGTCAGGAGAAAGATATCTTTTCACTGAAACAATGTTGCAGCACACTTAATCAAGATTGATGTGAATTTTTAACCAGAATTTCATTAATATCTTTCTAGTGACAAAAATAACAAATAGTCCTGATTCAAATTAATAATGATTTATTAAGTGAAGGCTACCTAATTGCAACTTCAGTTTAAACAATGCCTGAATTGCCTAATTAAAATTTTTTGCCTCTTGCTTAAAAGGCAATTGCTTATGAATTGCTACCTTACCACTCTGATTGCTCAAATTCAGTAAATTACTGAAGCTCAGAAAGCATCAAGAGCACAGCATATGCAGGTGAGCCTTCCTTTGCTATTGAAGCACACAAGGAATTGTTTTCATTATGAAGAAATAGAAGCATTTTGCAAACAGCAACATCTTCATGGTTATCCACGGGATGCTACCTTTTCTCTTGCTAATGTAAATATACACACCATGTAATTTCAAAGCATGCACATGGCGTTTGAGGTCACTAAAAATCCCCAAACCAAAGTAATGGGTAGAAGAATATAGTATAGCAAGATAAATATGTAGTTAAACAGTAATCATAGTGCACTGCACTGTAAAGGTGACCAGAGAATAAATCTCCAAATGGTTCTAAATTGGTTTGGGCTCAATCAAAATGATTTTTTTCCACTTCAGTTGAAATACTTTTTAAATGAATTGCAAATTGGAAACAATTCTTTTTTTTTTCCCAATCAAAATTATGATCAACATTTCACAAGAAAGAAGTCAGATTTTTGAGAAAGTATACTCCATCAGAGAGATTGTTTTTTCAAGTGCTTTTTCTCCAGGGTCAGTGGATTTCCAGATCCTTACTTGTATGTCTGGTCATATTTACCAAAATATTTTGTCTTGTCCTGTACTGATACATACATTTGAATAAAAACAGTTCATAAGCAAAAGACTCATATTAATTCTTATCTAACCTGTTCATGTAGGAGCAACAGTTTAAAGTATAAATCTCCACTGCACATACACTGACTTCCGAAGTGCAGAGAAAAAATGTGCGTATTTTGGTGTTTGGGATTTTTTAGTTTCATGAGGAAACAGGAACACCAAAGTAGTTTATGAGTTGTTTACTAATGCTTGACCCTTGTGAAACCTAAAATTTCATTGCAACATTTCTCACAAAAGTACAATCTGAAGATAGCCTTATGTCATGGCTATGGTTGCCTCAATAGCTTTGTTGAGCTCTTCAGAGAAATTTCCCAGCCAATTAATCCACTTCTATGGGAAAATGTCCATCAGGAAACATATTTTGCCATCCTCCACAAGCAGGGTCAATCTCAGTAGTACTTTCAGGTGGTGCTGAGATCTCCAGGCACATGGTGCAATTGGTCAACAAAGACAAATCCATTGTGGAATCATTTTGATGCTAAGTGCAGTGCTTCATGTTCAGATTTAATGGAAAAAAGGGAACAGCAGCAGTTTTGGGGCCCAGTCTCCAATGTGCAAGGATAAGGGGGCAGCAATGTGGGATGCTTGAGATCTTTATTCTGATCATATATTTTTACTGTACTGTTTAATTCTGAATCCCAGCAGATATGTTTAGAAAATACATATCATAGAAATATGGCTGCCCTGGCTGCCAGAATAGTAATTTCATTTTACAGCTTCACTTCTCTCTGAATGCTTATTAAGCTGAACATTATAATACCTTCATTTTCTCTAAGAGAGGGGAGAACATAGGAAGGAGGTCAGAGAGGAAAACAAGAAGGAAATAAGTAAGATAAAGAAAAAATCCAATTAGGAAAAATATTCTAATGATGAAAAATTATGAAATTTGATAGCCAACATGAACCAATGAGCAATGAAAAATATGCCTTTTTAGAATTTCCAAGAGGTTTTAAAAACAGTGTACTCTGGTGTTAAAAGTACACGAGTAACCAAATCCCTTTCCAAGTATTTGATTGGATTACCTGTTTTCTAACAGGAGCATCCAGCTGACAAAAATGTGGCTTCCTATCCAAGAATCCTCTTCATTCTCTTCTTCATCATTTATGTTATGATATTGTGTCTAGTGGTATGTGTGTTTACTAGCATCTGCTGGAATGATGTTGCCCTTGCCAGTAGCTATGATTAAAGTCTGATTAACAAGGAAAGATGTTTCTGCCAATAGATGAAACTCTGGAGATCCAGACCAAAGTGGCAGATTCTTCTGTCAGCTCTACTGGACTTAACTCAGCATACATAATACAACTTCCAAACATATCTCTTCAGACTTCCAGTGAGGTTTATATAATCTGACTGTGTAGCACATGTTCTTTTAAGTAATGATGTCATGCCTATTTATTAATATAATCTGCAGTGAATATCTCCTTGTCAATGGGTAGCTTCAAATGAAAATTGTGTTCAATTTTATATCTTAGAAAACAATATACAACACTAATGTTATTTGTAACATGCATCTTCAATGAATGCTGTTTGTCTCTTTCATATCCACTCAGTTGCTGTGATGGGAAATAAGGATGGGTTTGGAGAATATCCAGGTCTATCTACAGTTATATCTCTCTATATATCTCTTTCACATATATACAGAAGTGGAGAACTTAATCTGCCTTCACTGGCTACATAAAAATCAGTAACTAATCTCTTCAAAGACACTCTCTGAATAGAGTCACTGTGAGAGATCTGAGACAACCATGTCTAATATCACTGTGATTCTTATGCCTAAAACTTTTTTTGAAATTTCTAGATGGAGGCATAAGTTTTAGATATAGTCACAACTGATCATCCTCTCAACCATAACTGCTAGGTTGAGTTTTCATCTCACTCCAGAGCACCATAACCTGTGGTCTCTAGGCTGTCCACAAACACCAAAATGTGTAGAAGATACTGAAAGGTGCCTCCTAAATCAACAGCCAGGTCCTACCCCCCTTGTTGAAAAAAAGTAGTGAAAATGGATTTGGACAGCTAGATGGATTTAATTTAGTCTTAGACTCCTTACCAGCTCTGGAATCATAAATTTTGCAAGAAGACCTTTGCAACATCCACCTTACTCCTGTTGGATAAACTTGAAGGGAAATGTCTTGGATCAACAGTTATAACAACAAAGTCAGTGGACCTGAAAATCAACAATGGAGGGGTCAAGAGTCCAGGCACAGCAAGACTGAAAATGTGTGAAGGCAGACCAGAAGGGAAGATGACAAAGGGGGTCCTAACTCCTAATTTTCCTTATGTGTATCTGCATGGAGTCCTACAGTTTGCCTACTGTTGGCTACTTTAACAGAAGGTTCCTCAACAGAAGAGGGTCTTGGTTAAGTTCAATAATTATATGTGTGTCTTCAGAGCAAATAATGGACATTATTGGTGTTTAGTATTACTAAAAAGATTTTTAAAATGTGTGGTTTATAATATCCTAAAGGAATCTACTTGGAAAACACACCACTATTTACTCTGTATTCTGTATCATAGTTGAATGCAAATAAAAATATGCAAGGGTGTAGACCTTGGTTTCCATTTAGAGAAGAAAGCTAATAGATGTAAAGACATAAAGATGAGAAAGATTGATGGTGATGAAGCAATAAGTTACTTGTGTGTATATGATATGAAAGATAAGAAGATTTGAAGTCTCTCAGTACAGATAATAAAAACATGCATGCAGAGGTTATGGAAGTTCAATATTAAAAATCCTACAGATAGGATTAAAATTTTCTCCCCAGCTTGAATCTTGGAAAATAAAATAGAGTAAAAATAAACACTTTCAATTGTTTCATTGCTCTTATCAGAAGTGGCTTTAGAAAATGAAATTGAGGGCTAAAGAACAGAAGTGCCTCAAGATACTACTTAAATGTTGTCCTCTGAATATTAGTCACATTGTCCAAATCCCAGACCTTGGTCTATTCTCTGAAAAAAAATTATTTTCTATATAATTTAGAGGCAGTAAGTGCTACTTTCTCAGACTATCTAAATGACCTTCTTTCAAGTGAACTTGGTGAAGTGGCACGTGTGCCTTGCATGTTCCCTTGCATTTCTTAGGGAAAATAAAGAAAACCTGTCACTGTGAGTTTTACTTGCAGATACATGTGTGCTGAAAAGGAAAGAAGGTTGAATCATCAACCCACAGCGAGCAGAAGCAAATACACCTTCCAATGAGAGTGATTTGGATTTTTTTATTGTAGTTTTCTCTCACTCTTGAAGCTGCACATTTTGTTCTTTAGGGCTTAACCTCTATGTGTGCTAATTAGCCTGAAAGAGAGAGAGAACATATATTTAATTATTGCTTGCTGTAGCTCTTTTTGCATTTAGTAGGTTCCCAGGTATTATTCAGAAATATGAGGTCAGCCACTAATATTGACAATGCCAAAACTCCCTAACTTAGTGCTGCTAAATATCTTTCTGCCTCTGCTGGCTACAACCTCCCTCTATCCTTACTTAGCACCTTACAGAATATGGGCTATGTTTATACTTTCAGATGTTTCCTCCATAAAAGACAGAGGATGACAGTGTCCTTGTTTAACCCCATGTACATTTCCATATGAAGCCTGTTTTCTGGCACATACAGCATGTATATGACAACACATTCTATCTTTATATACTTATATGCAGTTACATAAAAGATGTCTAAATAGCAAAAAACAATTAAAATTATGTGTGGAAATCAGATCCAAAGTAGGAGTATGGCCTGACTATGAAATCAAGACCCTCCAAAACGTCTATTTTGCATGAGTCAAGTTTGAGCGTGCTTCTTACAGGTATACCAAAATGATAGTGATAATGTCATAATAAAATGGGCAATTTTCTTAAGCTTCTTGGTTTTGTTTTGTTTTCATTATGCATGGAAGCTCTTAATAACAAAAAAAAAGGGAAAAAGAGGCATATTCACTTTCGTTACTTTGCTGGCTTAGTTAGGAAAGCCTTATATACACCAGGAAAGCCTTATGGAGCCATGATTGTTACTTTTTGAGTAAAATTTTGCTCTCAGTACTTTCTTCCCTTTTCTGGGTTTATCTGTTTGTTGTAAAATATAAGTGCAGCTATGGATAATGTAAAGGAGTTAATAACAGCAGAGCTATTGAGCATGAGACAGAGGAGATCACAACTCTTGCTTTCACATTTTGGATACACTGTAAGGAAGAAGTGACTGACTGAAGATAAGACCTTTGGCTGAAGACTAGAAACAATGCACCACATGAAAGAGTTCTTTGAAACAGACTGTACTGCCTTTCATATTCAAGTTAACAGGGACATTGCATAATACATTATATCATGTAGACAGCCCTAAGATGAGAATTTCTTCTCACATACCTGAGTGGAAATTACCCTTCAACACTATTTCTAGGTAGCCTTCATTCCATTATTAAAGCAATAACAGGTCCCCTGCTCTTGAACCAGAAAATCAATGTGGAAATTTTTTACTGGGCCTATAATACTGTAATCCCTTTAGAGTACTCTTTTCAGATAAAGTTTGTAAAGATAATGCTTATGAATGACTGCTTTCAATTATAGAATTAAAACCTCAGCGTATGCCATTCTGGTTGCTCAAAAAAGCACCAGGTTTCTACTATTTCTCTGAATAATTTAGAAATTTCAGTGTAGTCCTACAGGAGAGATTTTTATTAATTAAAAGGTCAACAAGAATAGCAGTACCCTCTGATGTTAAAAAGAAAAATCAATAACTTACATAAGCACATTCTGGGAAATGGTTTTTTTGTATATTGTTTCCCCTGTGTGTGCAGTCCTTTTGTTTGCTTTCCAGGTTAGCTGATGTTATAAAGTTGATTAGTTTGCTTGCTTGCTTTTGTAAAAGATAAGAAATAATAAACTGAAAACAAATAAACAAACAGAACTCAAGCAGAAAACATACAACAGCCGATAACAACTTATACCACTCTTCTTAGTCTGCTGTCAGGAAGAAGTACATTTCAGAAATAACTAAAAAGGTTTGCTTTTCTTTCCAGACAGTCACAGACCCAAGCACAGAGACTAATGTTTTTGTTCTCACAGTTCTTATGGACCTAGAAAGTAACAAGCATCTGCCTATTGAGAGCACATTCATGGTAAGTCAAACCTTTTAGACTCTCAGACTCTTGTTACATGACATTGTAGTTAATTTTACAGTGCCTCATCCTCCCAGAAGAGGCAAAGCACACGCTCATACTCTCAGTCCTCCAAGGAGGTACAGCAGAGCTGCCAGATAAAGTCATGAGTCCCTTCTGGAAGTGACACCCCAGACAGATGGCAGAGCAGCTGTGCCAATGTATGCTCCTCTATATCACACTGCCCCCCAGTGCTTTCAGTGGGATTAAAATATCTTCTTAATACTGAGGTGAAAACTACCCACTCAAGCAGCCAGTCAGAGGATGATATTGTTTGTTTGCTTGTAAAACTGCTGGATCTATATCAGACACAGTCTAGACTAAAGTAAAGCAAAGTTTTGTAAGGTGTAAGCACAGCATATTCATGCAGCAAAATTTAAGTGGCGTTGCATGTGCCTTATCAGAGCCTTTCTGTAGCCCTCCACTCATACTTGCTACTTTGTTCAGAAGGTCCCTAGAGAATTAGGTTTGAGGGAGAGAGAGGAAAATGAGGAAATGAGATTAGGAGTGGGAAAATGTCAACATGAATTTCAGTTTCCTTTTTCTAGTGCAAGAAGTGAAGAATTTGGGACAGATCCCATTCCTACCAAGGCCAATGACTAATTGTCCATTGACTTTAATGAGAACATGGCTGATTTGCTTGGATTTTATTGTTTCTTATTTTTGAACTTCATCTTGCAGCTGGCCAGAAAGTTTGGGTTTGGTTTCAACTCCTGCTAATAGCTTTATTATACTGTTAGTTTAATACAGAGAAATCCCTTTCTATCCTACATGCTCATAAGAGTCAGGCTGACTCAGACTGATTGCATGTAGTCTGAAAGCAAGGAATCAAGCTGTAGCACATTTCTGTGGCATATTCCTCCTTTCTATTTTTAAATAGCTTAATTGAGAAGAAAAGGATTTTAACGGGTGATCTAGGACAACAATAGCAATTGCTGCCTTAAACTTAGTTGGCTTCAGAAACAGTTCAGCTCTTACGGTTTTGGGTTCCTGCTTGGGCTGAATTCAAAGTGATAAACATCACCATGTACAGGTGAGATTTTGGGGAAAACATCACAGAGAAATTAGCCTAAGTTTGTAGACAAAGCAAACTAGACCAACAAATCTGTTCAGGTTGGTGGGGGGAAGCCAGGAGTTTTTCTGACAGTCAGGTAAACAGCAAAAATCCCCATCTATTTCATTACTAAAGTTAATATTAAAGCAGAATTTTAATCAATCTTTTAGATGCTCTTCTTGGTATATCTAGGTATATGGATAGACACATAGAGAGAGGTATAGAGGGACGGACATAAAAAGATAAAGGAGATATTTTGACATGACTATTGGAAATCATCTATGGAAAGTTACATGTGCCTAGAGAAGTTAATTCAGTTTCAAAAATCTGCTGTAATTCATAAGTCCTCAATAACACCTCCTATTCTATTTTTTTGTTTTGTTTTGTTAATGGCACTAGCAACGCTTACAGCTTTTTAGACTCAGTTCTGAGAGAAAGTGTGTTTATGTGAGTCTGCTCTTACTGTTAGTCCTTATATTTCTGCTTACAAATCTGTTTTAAGTTTGTGATCTGTAAAGCAAAGCACCAATTTCCAGCAAATTCCACTGACAGCTCTGAAAATAGGTGAATAGCTACTACAAGTGTAGGCTTTGTCTTTACCTCACACTTAGACAATTAGGCACAGCTGTGGGTCTCAGGGCATGAAAGCCTAGCAAGCTGAGCTTCTGTTGTTTCAGAACTTGTGGAGTTGCTTTAGGCATATCACTGAGCTTGAAGTGAAAAATACAATCCCAAGTTTTTCCAGCATGGCACAAATTAAACTGAGTAGTTTCACTTTCTTTCATCATTTAATCCTTATATCTAAGCTACTAGTGACACAGCTGAAGAATGTTAAACAATGGCATTCATCCCCTCTCATTGCAAAGGAAATAGAAGAGCTATGTCCTGAGTGTTCTGGTTATAAAAACTCTCCTGATGAGGACTCTGGTTTTCAAATACAGGGTTAACTTATGAGCATTTGAATTACTGAGAGATGAGGACTATCAGAACACAGCTAGGTTTTTTTGGGTAAAACTTTTACATATGGGTGGTCAAACTTTCAGCAGTATTTTCATTTGTTCATCTGGTATTGTACTTCTATCCATAAGGAGAGCAGATTTGAAAGAGGACACAAAAGAAGCATGTCTGAGAAGGAGATTTTCTTAAAGATTTGCGTTATGAGAATGAATATATCTTCTCTGACACATGGGGAAACTCCAATACACATCTGGGCTCTTTTTTTTTATTCTTATTCTGTCTTTCTACAGGAGTTTTTGGCCATAACATGACTGGTACTGGAGACAATGAACAAAAAATCTTGTAGCAGATCTTCTGGCTTCACTTCTAAATTAAGGTTTCTTTTGGAAGAAAATCCAAAGACTGTTGCTAGGCTAGTGTCATGGGAGAATATTTGTGTACAACAATAGCACAAATCTATGAGTAGTTCTGTGTCTGTGCATTATTTTGCTCAACATGGCTGACTTTATCCTTGGATAGGGTCTTTTAGATTTTTCAAAAGGGATGAAGAAAACCCCACTGGCAAAAAGTATTTAACGTATGCTTTCCTTGAACATCTACAGCTTAAGGTGAGTGGCTGCAGGTCATTAGTACCAAATGAGTCCTTTAGGCCATTAGCAGAGCAAAGGGACCCATGGTACTGTCCTCCAGTGGGCAGTAATCACTGCTCCACTTTCGTGAAGAAAACCAGGAAAAAGAAAAACAACTCAAGTTCTGAAATACAGAAACAGATGAAGCATGAACCAAATCTGCTTGATGAAAGGCAAGGAATGTTGGCTACTGCTGGCAAGTCACAGGGAGAGGAGCAGAAACAAACAACACAAATAAGATTGACATTGAAAAGAAAGAAATTACCCTATTTGTCAAATAAAAATAATAAAATAATATGAATGAAAAGAAACAGATATAATCCTGTAAACATAATGAGGAAGTAGTAAATGAGTAATAAAGTCAGTTACAAAGAGCCAATTGTGTCTTCTGTTCTGATCTTGTGCCTAAAAAGCTTTCCAGGAAAGTACTCAACATTCTCTTATGAAAGCACATAGCAGTTCTGTGAGAGAGGATAATTTATTTACAGGTTATGGTGTTATTTGTAAGAGGAGTAATGGAAAAGCCATGCATTTTCCATTACTCAAAATGAAATATAGAGAACATTTTATTTAATTCTTGCATGTGCTAAAAAGAAAAAAGATTGGGACTGGGAAAATGGAAGTGCCTATGCTAAAAGCTTATTTCTACTGTTTCTTTGAATCACATTATTTGGCTTAAACTTATTTTTATCAATTACATCTCATTACAGCCAACAGTGCCACAACCTTAAAAATGTGTGACTTGTTGTTCAAATACTTTCAAGGCTTGATTTTGCCACTTGCACTGGTGTTGAAAATTTTACAATCCACAGATGATTTACCTGGACCTACTAAACAACTGAGAGGTGTGAAATATAATGCTTTAAGAATAACCCCAGTAAAATCTTTATTTAAATGGCGTGGGAAAGGTATGTTATCAGGAAAAGGAACCCAGACTTTTAATTCCCTTTTTCTCAGCACAAAAACTAGCCAATGTGCACTACATGCAATTTAACATTTTCTTCTAAATTAACTTCTTCTGAGCGTCATTTATTTTGTCCTTTGGGGCACTGTCAAAACAAATTGCAAAGCATTGCATTTTGGCCTGGTCATTATGGTCCTTTTTTTCCCCCAATAATTTGCATTTACACAAATTGGCATGCTCCTTACTAAGAGCTTATTGAAGTTTTAGTTACAAAAACTTTTTGTCTCAAAGGGGCCTTGCCACTAGATACAATTCATCCCACTTCCCTTCTACTCCAGTGGGTGCAGAATGCTCAATGTATACACTCAATTATCACATAGTCTGATTACATGAAAAATCCTATTATCATCAAAGGATATCATATTGCAGCAGGGCAACAGCAGAAAAAATATTTATCCTCTGAAAATAAAGTGAGTTCATAAAGGTAGGTGACACAATTCTCTTACCTAATTCCATAAAAATTTCTTGTACTTGATGTTGTCTTTGAAACCCATGTAGCACTATTTTTCCTATAAAGACTAAAGTAAGCTGTAGTAAGAGAGCTACTACTCAGACTCATGCTGGCTAGCTAAGCTTTAATTCACTTTTTTTCTGAAGAAGTTCATAAGGGGCTCTTTTAAATAAAAAAAAATGCTGACAGATTAATTTAATTCATTGCCTTCAGAAAACAAATGAAGGAAGTTAACCTGCTGGTGATTATTTGTAAATTATAAATTCTCTTTTATTTCAATTTGTGAGTTACAGGATATGTTATTAGTGACAGAACAAACATATTTATGTTGAACTATCAGAGCTGCTGCTTTTACCTGCAGGGGAATGTTTGGTCCAGGTTGCAGATGAGAAAGGCCCTTCCAGGATTCAAGCAACTGTGCCACAAAGCTGCTTGGGAAAGTCTGGGAATGACACAGAATTTGTCATATACTAGCAGGAACATGCTCTGCTGACCTTCAGTGTTCCCAACCTGAAACTCCTGTCAACTTGTAAAATGCATTCAAGTCCTTATCATGATGGGAGCTTTTTCTGTAACCCTTGGTAAAAACAAAAAGAAACATTTCAAAATCTTCTGGAACTGGAACATATTTAAATTGTTCTCTTTGTATCCTAGAACCTAGGGCTGTTCAGCTCTTCAGCCTTTAGTCCCTTATTGGTTCAGAGCACAACATCACTTCAGTAAAAACAGTTTCTTCACAGACCCCATGGCAGGCTGCAATACCTACATGAAAATAGCAGTAAAAACTAAGGCAGCTAGATATTTTTCTGCTCCATGACCATGCTTCTTGCATGGTCTGTTCCATTGTGAGCATGGTCTTAGCTTTCCCATGTAAAGTACAGCTTAATACTAAAATAGACCATAGTTGTTTCTGAAGGTATGGATGTTTTTGTGCCAGAAAAGACAGGAAAATGGTAATCAGTGGGCCATTTTGGCCACATAAAAATCCTGTCTATTATTGTTGCAAAGAAAATACCACAAGCATGGCTACAGATCCATCCCAGAATCACAGAGTCACCAGGTAACTCAGGTTAAGAGGGACATCAAGAGGCCTGTAGTCCAATCTCCCGCTCAAAGCAGAATTATCTTAGAGATCAGATCAGGTTAATCAGGACTCTATCCAGCTGTGTCTTAAACACTCAAAACAAATGGAGTCTGCAGAACCTCTCTGGGTGACCTCAGGCCTTCCTGAGGATCCAAATCTGCTCTGAAGCCTTCCCAGCAGTGTAGACAAAAGACAGCTATGCTGATGCTGCCATGTGCTTTGTGTGCTGCCGTTCCATTCACCCCATGCACTTTCACTGATCAGAGCCATGCTGCTCCTGCAGTGCCTGACAGCTACCTCTCCAGTAGAGAGTATAATTCCTCTATATGTTAATCCAGTCATCGATGACATCCAAATTCCGGCTCTGATAGCTGTTTCATTGCTCAAAAGAACAACAGGAAAGAAGACATCCTACCAAGAAAAACTATGGAGTTTATTTGGCAAAGATTTTAGAGCATATGGGTGAGATGAAAGAAGGCACAGCTGGTTTCAATTTTCTGTAGTGGAATTTAGCATTCAAAAGTATGGCAAACATTGGTAGAAAGAACAATTTCAAACCCAGTTTGGCATCAAACAGATGGATGGCACAGATTTGGGTTGATATACTTGCTTCAAACTCAAAACCCAACTCAAATTTTCATTATCTGTAAAAAAAGCAGCCCACCTGCACTTGTTTGTTGGTTTTAGTTCTAATCATGGCAATTCATGGAGCTTTCATTTACTATTAATGTTCATATGCTGTTGCAGCCAAGCACTAACACTTCCATTTTACAACAGAAAATTAAGTAGACGTAAAATTTAAACTACTGTATTTTCTTAACTGTAAATAAGACTCAAAATATTTTCCCTCAAGGAATTTGCACAGAAAATATGCATTTTGGTTCACAGAATGCTGTGTAAAAGTAGATGAAGGATAGCACCTTAGGGCTTATTTTTTACACAGAATTATGGTTATTGGTGACAGGCATGGAAAGGTTATTTTTGTGTGAATGACTGATTGTTTCCAAGTAACATATTCCACTGCTTGGGAGGATAAAGGCAGTAGGGTTGTATACAATTTTCTGAGAGCAGACAGATGGAGAAAAGATTACCTAGTAACTATCTTTATGCCACTGAACTCAGCAAAGTTCATTTACATTTTTTCCAGCTTCCCTGAGTATACCTATTTTTTACATTATTATCTTTTGACAAGCTACCCAACCTACATCAGGGAGGGGGGAAAAAATAAATAATATTATTTCAGTAGTAAAAAATACAGAAACATACCCTGCAACAGCCAATGTGGAACATCTAACCATTGTGGAAGATTTTTCACTAATTGAAGAAATACAGATGGTTCATATAAATTGGATAAAGAATTATGAAAATTCTTGGTAACAATCAACCAGAATTCCCACAAAAGACATGTGGGGTGGAGGGAATTTCAAAGAGATGACACCTGCTTTAAGATTTATTGCTCCTAGGTAGGTAGAGAGTATATATTTTCCTTCAAAGTCTTATTCTCATACTCAATCTTTCTACTTCTGAAAAAATCTTCACTTCCTCCTCTCCCTTGTAGAGGTAAATCTCTGTTTCCATCCAAAGATTTCCTCTTTGCCACCACCAGGCCACTTTTCTAGCTCTCAGGTAGATTTTGCAATGGGTTGCTGATAAGAGTGGATTTCCCATAGTGCAGATTGATAGGGAAATACAGGATGTGAAGCTGCAATTTGTCTAGGGCAGCTGCAATCACCTGCTCATGGGTAGCACCCCTGCACTATGTCCAGGCTTCAGAGTTCTTCCTCACTGAGAAAGCAACCTGCAGGAGACTGCAACACCTGACACCCCAGTTTACCATGACTGCTCACTATTTTCAAATCTCCCTGATGTCCTGCAAGTGGAAAAATGTGTCTTCCACCCCGGAAAATGCCTGTCCAGCAGGAAGAATTTAGGAGAGAAAGAGGGCTTCAATTCTGACTCAGAAGATGATGAACAGACATCATTATTATTTGCTCCACCTTATTTTTTTCACCTGAAAGAATTCACGTTGTCTGTAAAAGACCCTCAGGGAGTGCAGATGAAAGATTTGTGGAGAGGGAGAGTACTTTTTATGCCTAGTCATTGATGCAAACTGAGAATGCAGAATGGTGAAATACGTGACACTTATAAAAGTTTTAGAGTTACTAGTGGGTTCATTTCCTGTGCTTAAAGAAACGTGATAACTTTAATAGTTTTGTAATTAAATGCCTTGCTTTACTTTATTTTTATGTTAATGTGTAATTACTAGTATATTTTACAGCCAAAGAAAAGTTTCAAACATTTTTAGAAAAAACAACATTATGTAATCAAACATAACATTAACACACATGTTCTTCCATATTATGCATTCAGTGCTCATAGATATTGTAGATAATTACCTTGTGGAAGCTTTTTTCAAAACATATTTTTCCTTTAAGTCCAAGGCACTTTCATTTAAGTTCCAGAAAAACTGGTATGAAACTGGTATGTGAACAAATTGATTTCATTACCAGCCTACGAATGGTTAACCACAGCCCTGGAGCAAGAGAAAGGGCTTTAAGATGAGTTATGAAGGAGCATGTGTGTGGGAACATTGGCTCTCTCTTCTGAAGAGTGGGAAGGGTTTGTATGTACTGCTGCTGACTCAACACTACCTTGTTTGGTTTCGTGCTGGTGAGGATTTCCGTGTATGAAAAGCCCCTTCAGCTCCTCGTAGTGGTCTAATCCTGGACCTGGCAGCCCACTGGCTTGCTGGGTCACCACAGATCCCTGCTTTAAAGACACAACCACAGCTCCTTCTGAACTCCACTGCAGTCTGTGCCACTGCATGGACTTCACCGGGTGCCATACAGCCTTGCACTGAAGGAGGGGGATAAAACAAAACTGGAAAAGTACAGGAGCTTCGGGAACCGCTCTCTCACAAGTGCCCACAACTGGAAAAACAAATAGTGAGAGGAATCACAGACACAGTAAAATTTTAAGTTATTATTTACTGGTTATTGAGCTATTTTCTCATCCCTACAGTTTGCAGGAGCTCAAGCTGTGTTTGATAAACTTGACACGTCCTTTAAAGGAATTGTAGTATATAATTACTATAGTATAACCTATATTTACTATAGTATTTACAAACTTAATCTTTGCTTGCATTCTTTTTTTCCTTAAAATGATCTCGTATCTAATTTTTATTTGTTTTATTTTGAAAGGTTAAAACCACACTAATAGCAGTAAGTAATTATAGCTACATTCATATAAAATTAAATATATTTCTATGATCTCTCTTGATCTGCCATTTGCAGATACAGGAAGGCATTCTTTAGTCATAAAGGACATTATGTATGCATATAACATACATATATGTATGTACTGTCATTTCATGGATAATGAAGCCGAGCAGCATTTTCAACCTTTTGTGGCATATGTCCACTTCTACTCTATTTTCTTTCACATCAAATACTGTAAAGCAGTTTTCATCTCAGTAATTTGGGATTTAAAAAAATTATTATTAATTCCTTCATTTTCTGAGTGTTCTATCGTACTTTTGATTGTTTTTATCAACTCCCTTTAGCAAACCAGGTGCTTCAGCACCTTGGAGATGTCCAGCAACACCACAAAACTGAGAAAAAAATTATTCTGCCAAGAATGAGGACCTTGAAACTTGTAGCCATGGCGAGATATTTGTATTTACCCTTACAGAACTGCAATTCCTGAAGTGCTGTTAAAAAATGCTATTTTTTAGTGAAAGAGAAAATGAAAAATTGTGGAATTCCTACATTTTTTTTTTAATATTTCTCCTCACCCTGCTCAAGTAAACTGCAACTTCTGTTAACTCACTGAATGTCACATTGCTGAAAGCTGTTTTTTTTTTGGGGGGGGTGTTATTTGTTTATTTGAGGGTTTTATGAAGAAGATAAGAGGAAGAAAGTTACAGAATGGAGTGAAAAAGTCTTCTAGATAAAATAGAACGGTGAAAAGAAAAAACTAACCACTGCATTTGAAGTTCTATTACTACCTTGGAACGTGATTTCTTGAAAGATCAAAGGATATTTTTTCTCTAGATATCTTTATATTTTTCCTTTATTTAATATTTGAAATGTTTTGTAGTGCAAGTCATACAGTGGGGAATCCAAGACAAAAATTATTTATTATTTCATTTTGCCTGAAATGATGTTATTTTGTTCCACTGGACTTCTGCATAAAGAAATATCACTGATGGACTCTCTGGGGACCTCTAGGGGAAAGGTCTGGTCATTATGAGTTGTAAATAAGCTCTAAAGCTTTTTCAGAGGTTTTTCCTTTCCTTCAATATCTTGCCTCTCGGCAGATACATGACATTCTTCACTGCCAAATTCCACTTTGCTAAAAACTACTAAGAAACAAAAATTGCTATCAGAAACATGTTAAAGGCAGGGATTTTCTTTCTGGTGTGAAGGCAAGTTGGATTGAAATGGACTCCAGATCAGACAGCCATGCTTTCACTGAAAAGTATATACTTTCTCCATTTTTCCCACAGAGTTTCCTACAGAAAATTATATCTTGCTTTCTGAATGCTTTAACATGTTTCAAGTACGTTAAAGAGAAAGAGATCAATTCTGTATTGTCTCTCACATGTATTTATTACAAACTTGCATTTAGATTTCGATGCCATTGCTTGTTGGCAATATGCAGGGATGTCCCTCACTT
Source organism: Thryothorus ludovicianus (assembly GCA_013397245.1). Classification (NCBI taxonomy): domain Eukaryota; kingdom Metazoa; phylum Chordata; class Aves; order Passeriformes; family Certhiidae; genus Thryothorus; species Thryothorus ludovicianus. Next base: position 577,287 of record VZTB01018367.1, read on the forward strand.
TCCAGAGCAGTCAGGCACACGGGATGGCAGGAAAAGGGTGCCACTGCCCCAATGGTGCTGTCCGTGCAGGCAGGAGAGGTCTGCCTGCTTTGGGGTGTCTTGTCTGCCCTTGGTCCCTTCCCTCCACTGGAATTCAGCAGGTCACCAGCAGATCCCAGAGCTCCAGCCATTTGTAGGAGAGCAGGCTGCCTCCTGGGGCAGCTGCAGGCAGAGGGGCTCACTCAAGCCTCCATGGCACCAGTAACAGCAAGCAGAAATGAAGATGATTGTTAGCAGTGGTGCGACTCAGCCCTCATCTGCATCTGCATTTTTCACAACTGGAGCCAAACTACAATCCACCACACATACTGAGAGGAACGCTCTGGAAAATACAGAATAAAGTTAGAAATAAGACAGGCACAGGAGCTTCTTTTCAAATTTTTCTTAACATAAGCTCCCACTTCAGCAAGCTGTGTTTGGGTTTTCTCTTCATTCTTTTACTATGACTGGGATAAATTGTTATTTATTGATATCATCCATTGATTAGCAGAGAGTGTTAATGAAATGTGGATTGGTTTTAGCCTGAAGCAGGTTTTAGTGTATTATGGATCATTTCATCAGCACAAGATCTATTTATATAATCCTTTGTGGGTCTTGGGGATTGTTTAGGATTTGTTTTTTTTTTCCTCTGGCACGCTGCAAATGTATCTATCAAGGGATCATTTTTGTATTAATAATAACACAGTTTGTTGTTATATTGGTGGTTAAAAGCATGAAAATTTTTACTTTTTCCTAATTTTCTAATTCATTTTAACACCTCAGTGTCAGACACTGAAATTACTTTGTATTGGATATATAGGATTTGCATAGACTCTTGCTGCAGACCCAAATCTGTCCCATGGCAGCGGCTGCAGGAGCTCCCCCAACTCCAGAGTTGGATGACAACCACTGGAACTCTAGCTGAAGGTTCCAGTGTATGTATTTTTATCTTTTAAGGAATCTCAATTCTTTTTCCCAGGTATCTTTTGAGAGAGTAGTTTCTGGGCCTTTAAATGTAGCATAAACATAGAGTTTTCATTTTCAGATGTATGTGCCTTCTTGCTTTTAAATATAGGTAAAGTGCTTGGAAATTTATAATTTTGTTCTTGTTTAATGTTTTTTAGGGTCTATTGCCGATTCCTTAGCTTTTCTTCTAATAAGATTGCAAGAATAAGTATCCTGTGGATTTTGAAACACCTTTCAAATTATAGCAAACTCTCCTTTATATTTTTCTTTCTTCAATTGAATGGAAAAGAGAGAAATTGTTTTCTTCTTTTTTTTTTTTTTAATATGAAATATTGCTTCATTGCTTTATCTCTTCCTTTATACTGCCTCAACAAATACTTTCAGGTAAGGTATTACCAAGAGGAGCACAGGAAAAAGGATCTTACCATATACCTTCATAGTGATTGCACCCAGTGGGGTGTTCTAAGTCACTGTGGAAAGTAATTTGGGTTATTATGTAGTCTCACCCAAATGGCTGATGATCTGGAAAATTTCTTTGTTATCTCCAGTTAAGACAGAGATGTGAAAAATGACTAATATTTATATCTCATCATGTTCATACACTTTCATATACATATAAGCATACAGGTAATTATAAAGGTGTTTTCTAATATGTTATCTTTTTTTTTTTTTCACCTTTGTATAACATTTTGAAATAATATCAAGTACATTTGCATTGTGAAACCATTACTATTGAGCTGAGAGGTGGCTCATGAGCTTTCCCAGGCTGTCAGCAGGATGTGGAGGGAAAATCCAGTGAAATCCACATGAAATTCCTTGTCTTTGGTTTGCAGCAGATGGGTCCTGCTGGTTTCAGACAAACTCCTGGTGAAGGCTGCACTGGTGCCAGAGGGGCAGGCACAGAGGTGCAAGGAGATGTGAGGGGACCCCTGTCCTCAGCCATGCCCACTTTGAGCTGAACCTCTTCACTGGGTTCTGGATCCTCCTTGGCTACAAAGCTGCCTGATAAGAAGTTGGTCAGCTCTTTGTTCAAAATAGGCAACTTCAATTTCAAAACACTTTAAGGGTCATAACAAAATACAGAGCTGCACGAATGCACCAAAAGTCTTCTACAACTCATTCATTTGTACCTCTGCTCAATTGCTACCAGATCACTTCCATGGAAATCATGGAAAGTACTACAGCCAACACATTTCTGCCTTGAGAATAACCTGATGGGTTTTTGCTTTATGTTTTGTTGTGGTGTTTTTTTGGTTTATTGGGTTTTTTTAATGAAAGCTTATTCATTGTAATCCACATGTAACAGGAAGAAAAACCTTTGACTTTCACTTGCATCATGTTTCTTTAATGGAATTGATATCTATTCCCAAGATATATTTGTCTTATGTAGTGATCCTACAACTCCAGCTTCTATTTTATTTTCATGCTTCAGCTCCACAGTCACCTAAGAGATTCCTACATAAAAATGTCAGAATTTCAGATTATCCTGATTAGGCTTTAAAGAGGGATAAAATAGAAAAACTATTTATATAAGTGTTATACACACACAAACACACACACACACGATGTTAGCAGTGTAAGGACATGCAGAGTTATAAAACCACCCTGGCATGGCTGGTATGACCAATACAGTTCAGTCCTGAAATAAAAGGTGAAATGCTTCAACTGAAGTAGAAGAAAGATAAATAAATATTTGCAAGGATAGGGATGGATATGAACTTCTATATTTTTTAATATTTTTCTTTTAGAGACATTTTTTAAGCTTTTCCAAATGTTTTATTTTTTCCTTATTGTTTAGAATTATTTGTTTAACATGTCTTTGGTAGAAAACACTATTTTACAGTTGGGAAAATAAAATTTCCATAATTACTCTAAATAAATACAATATAGAATTTCAAAATTATTAGTATACACAACTTGCATTGTGCATAATGTAATTTATGATTAACTGAAATCCATGAACTTAAAAGAAAAAATGGCACAGGATAAAAATCTACTTGAAAGAGGATGAGAAAGCCAGATGATGCTAAAATCTATTGCATTTATATTGGAAGATATCCAAATATCCATTAAATATCTGAGCTCTCGTGCTTCCTATATATAGATTTTTTCCTTGTAAATACCCATCATTCCTTCTCTGTTCCTTAACAGAAGCAGATTATATATGTTCTTCAGGCTAACTACTAAAAAAATACAAGAGAATAAATTATAAATATATATATATTAAATTTTATATATAATATAATTTTTAATATATGTTTATATATAATTATAACATTATAATATATTATAAATTTTAAAGAAATAACAATTTAATTTCCTTTGAGTGGAAGTAAAGGAGAGAGAATGATCTTCAAGAAGAATCTACCTGAGACATCTATATTTTTATCAAGAGAAGCTGAGAAACAGGAATTTATGAGCAAAACTTCCTGGTGAAAATTGAACTGTCCTATTCTTCCTCTTTAATTATTATTTTTTATATTGTGAATTTCCAGGATGTTTATTCCTGCCTGTGCTTCCCAGATGGCTGTCACACCGCTGAGATTTCATAGGGACTTCTGTAAAGACTGAGGAGTGTTTGGTGGTGAAAGACGTTGTACCCAAACCTTGTAATCCAAATATGTGTAGTTGCAGTGACAGGGCACTCAGAGCCAGGACTGGGACCAGCAGTGTGCCAGACAAGGTGACATTTCAGGAGACAGGAAATGTGCATTGTTTCAGCTATTTATTCATGTCACAGCACATGTCACCTTGTCTTACCTATGATTCTGTAGGTGTCCATGTTGCATTTCATTTACTTTGTCAGCTATTACCATTTGACACTTATGCAGAGAGGGTGAATTTTTTTTCCTTTTTTCAGCACCTTCCCTCACAAATCTTGTGTGTAAGCATCACTTTTTACACGGTCTTTCTGAGAAAAGAGCAATCACAAAAATCTCCTCTATGGCCTTGAATCCCTTCAAGATGATGAAGTATTTACATTTTTAATAGGCCTTTAACTTTATTTTGAGTAAAGTGGAAGGTATTTACTTTTACTCAGAAGTGTTTTCTGCTCGTTTCATACATTTTTCCACTCATTGTTCCACTAAGTCAGTAACAGCCTCTGCTTTAAAGCAAGTCTGCCTTCAGAAGCACTAACCCACCAGATCATCAGCAATTTAGTTAATCTTTCTGACATACACATTATTAAAACCCTCAGAGCATTTCAATATTATCTCAGATGAAAAAAAACCCAAACAAACCTAAAACCAAACAAAGCTTCACAGACTTTTTTTCCAAATTTCTACCTTACAATGGCAGGAGAATCAAAAATAGTCAGTTCGCCTTTCTGCAGAAACAAAATTAACAATAAGATTTATCCTATATCCAACATGGATTGCTTTTGAATTTATTCTTACATGTATATATAGTACTTTTATTTTCCAAATATTCTGAAGTCTTAAGTCCAATAGAATGGTAGGACTTAAGAAAAGTGCCCAGGTCTACTAGGATTTTAATATAACTGAAGGAAAGATATCCAGTTCCTAGAGTTACAGCATAACAGTTTCTAGTGCAAATATATATATAATAATGTGCTTTTTTATATGGTGTGATCCTATTTCTCAGATACTTCAAAGTTTCTTACTAAAATTATTTTGACATGCATAAGGAATGACAGATAATTCTTAGTCCAACCATGGACCAAGGAAAGAAATTTTCCTTCAGGCTAATACACAATAAGTCATACCTCTACATATAGGTATGTGTCATGAAACTCTGTTACAGGTCCTTTTTTAATATTTTGAAGTTGAATTCTGAAAATTTATAATCTTTGTATGTCATAGAAGCAGGAGATAACCACTGGTACTTGAAAAGGAGTCCTGGTAACATCCTGGGGAAAAAAAATCTTTCTCTCAGGTGCATTTGCCTTGCAAAAATGTGAAGACAAAGGCTAGTTTTAAGCATGACAGTACACACAGTTTTGTCAGCAACCCCATCACCAAAGTTTCATATTCTGCTCTCATTCTCATAGGCTGTGTTTCCCATGCTTGAGGATCATACTTCATGTTAGAGGTCATCTTGGTCAAGGTAGCTCGACCTCCACCTATCTTGTCCAGGGTAAATCAGCTGGTGATGGGCAGAAATATTCCATCTCCTTGCCAGGGAAGTGGTAACCATTCACACAACATCCCCCACCCTGAAAAGACCTGGCTCTTATTTTTTAATTCTTACATTACCAAAGAACTGCAATTACTCAAGATGGCTAGTTATATCCACAAATTTATATTCCCTCATTCTTCAGTCTTAAAAGGAGTTCTTTCTTTCCCTTCTCTTCTTTCTACTTTCCATTTCACCAGTAATTGCATGATTTTTTACCTTTTCTTTTTTTGCCTTTTCTTTTTAAGGGATTTTTTGTTGGTTTTTTTTTTTCTTTTGTAGAAATACTGCAGAAATATTTAGTTACATTATAGTCAAGAAACACAAATTTTCAGTGGTAGAATACTTACCTGAATAAAACAAAATCTTGCTTTATCTCCCCTATTCAGGGAAAGGTAGAATAATTAGAAGTTATAATTTGCATTAATTCCCATTGTAACATAGTATATCATCCATAAAGGCTTCTGAAATGTGATTTGGTCATTTGCTTCCCCCCTGCCTTAGGCTCTGCTGGACTGGCTTACAAGAACATACTTTTCTAAATAGGCCTTTTTTTCCTTCAACAAGGCAACCATTACTCTTTTACAAAAAGCCCTCAGAAGGAGGCTGCTGGAATTCCTCCATCAACAGACCCAATGAAAGAATAGAGCCTAAAAAGTTTATCATGCTGAGTATAGTGCCTGGAGACACATTGAGAAAACCCACTGGGGTAATAGTGATCACAACAGGAGGTACTACAGTTTTGTAATAGAAAGAAAGGGCCTATAAACAGCATGGGTTAACCATGAATTAAAACATATTTTTTTGCCTATTCCATGATTAAGATCCAATTAGATTTGGGTCTAATGTGTGATTACTCTCCCTTTTCTTCTGCATAAAAAATGTGGTAATTTTTCTGAAATAATTAGGACTAGTCATCACAACAGCACCAAGGGTGTGATCAATGTCCCACAGTGCCCTTCACCCACATGGAGAACATATCAACATCCAAAGAAAATTAATATTTCTTCATCCTTAATATATGTTTTTGTTTTTTATGGTGCCTTTTTTATGGTAGTCTAAGCTTCTGGTAGCCCTCCAAATATTTCAAACTTTGTGAGAAAATTGGTTTTTAAGAGAATCTATCCTCCATGGTTCTGTGAAAAAGCACTGAAAAAAGAATATTCTCAGAGTTATCATCTAGAAAGAAGTATCTGATATCAAAATTTCTGAACCTGACTAACCAGAAAATATTGATACAAAGTCTAAATGCATTGTCTTCTCATGATACCACTGACATGTTGGATTTTTTTTATTTTTATTGTGTAGGAAACTGTGTTAATGAACAGGCTTCCCCTTCCATGAGATTTCTGATTGTATCAGCTGACTTCTAGTGTCAATGTTCTTGTGACACTTTGTGGATTACTTAGGGTACTTGGACCAACCCAACTCCACCTCTAAACTCAAAGTTGAGTTTGCCCTTTGCCCTTCTCTTTGAGAACTCCTGGCTGTATTCCTGCTGTTACTTCTCTCAGGTCATCACCACCAACTCTTTTTCTACCTCATGCATACCACTCATTCCTATAGATTTTTAAAATCACTCTGATCAACTCATTGGTTGGATTTTGGTTCTTTAGTTTTGTTTTCTTTTTTGCAGGTGGAGTAGGAGGAAGTGATGTTGTCTTGCTGTTTCAAGAACAAGTTTTATTTATTGAATATAAAACTTATATGAAAATGAAAGCTGGTTTTGTATACATACTCTTTTATGTAGCAGTCATCTATCCTTTGCAAGGTTGCCAAAAAAAGTACTAAGTCCTAGGGGACAGATTTATTTTCATTACTATTTTATACTTCTGAATTCTCAGATAGTATCTCTCTTTAAGATTATAGCAGTACTCACACAAGTCAACAGGATTATTTCTAAATAATTTATATGAGACATTTCAGAATAACTTGTGACTATTGTTTCAGTACTTTATTTTCATTGCCTTTCAACACCTGCCACACTGCTTTTGACTCATGTAAGGAAATAAAAGGTTATAAAATTAAATTAATATTCTTAGAATATCCTTGCTAGCACAATACAGATTTTTTCAAAATTTCCATGGTTATGTTCACTAAAACACAGAATTCTTGTGTTTCTTTGTATATTTATTATTTATTCCTGGAATGAGATTCTTAAACAGTTGCCATAGTTCCTTTCATTGTGGTGGATAAAACAATCCAAAAATGCAAATGCTATTCAAACCATATTCTCTGTAATATTTTCTGAATCCTCCTGGGTGAAAGACTGTAGTGTGAGTAAGTCTGTCATCATTACCTGTCTGCAAAGTATGGATGCAGAAAATGATCTTAGCCAGCAGTCTGATTATGCCAAATACCAAAATAGTTGACAAATTGAAATGAGATTTGCTACTGGCTTTCTATCAATCAGACGATGAGAATTGCATCCTTTGAGCAAACAATATTGTAGGCAATTTGCATGGAAATTAGATATTTTTAAAGCATTTTAAGCTTTTGTACTATTCATAAGAAAGCATAGCACAAAAGTGACAGAAAAACACTGTCCCTGCATGAGAATATTTTAAGTGTGGTGTTTCAGAGACATATCATGCAGAAACAAGTGATGATTTCCTGACGGGCAAAGATATCAAAGGAAGTATGAGGAAAATTGTAGGACTAGGCAATCTAGATATAAGTTTAAAATGACTTAACTATTATACCAGAGACATGATAGACTAAATTATTAGTGAAATATTAATGTAAAAGCATGCAATTTGAACTAGTGTTGTTCTTCAGACAGTAAAATAAAATTAAAAGACTGAGGTATTTGTGTTCTATCTGTCATGATGGGTGTGCTAAAACACATTCCAGATCACTAAATGAATTTTCTAATGAATTGTCAATGATTATAGTATTGTCTTTGAATATTCAGTAACAATAAAGAAAATAAAGAAAATTGAAGAGTGGAACTGTCTTAGAAAGGATAGAAAAGTAGGAGTCTGTGACATGAAGATATAGTCAGATTAATTTTGACCTCTATAAAAATATTGAAACAAACAGATAAACTCTGAAAATGTAGAAGGAAAGCAATTAAATGAATAATGTTCAATCTGGAACAGAAAACAAGCAAATCACATCTGGTAAATCTCAGGAGCAATCTGTGGAAATGATGTTGAGATGGAAGCACAGCATCATGGGTCCAGTGACTGGACAAACTTTCCTGACAGAGTGAGTATCAGTGTACCAGAATAGAAGGATGTGCAAGTGAGATTCTCCAGAGGGTAATATTTCATAAATATTGAAAATAATGAAGGAATAGAGATTGTACTAATTGTTTTTGTGCATGCATCCAAACTGGAAGTGGCTGCTGAAAGATGATCTCAAAGTGAGCTTCTCAAATCGGAGACTAAAAGAAAACAAAGTTCAACCAGTAGAAGATCCTATGCTCCTGCAGAAATAATTGCTCATGTAGGATTGGGAATACCTAGCTAAACAGCAGAAAATATCCTGAGTGTAAAGCAAATCATATTTAAACATGAACTGATGATATTATATGCTGCAATATTGTGTTGCAACAATAAGCAGATCCCATAGAGGGATTTACACACAGGACTACATCTATAGATCAATAAACATTCCTTCCCTTTTATGACTTTGGGAAGGTCTCAGCTAGAGTACCTTGTCTATATTCATCACTTTGAGACAGACACAAACCAGATGGGAAGGCATCAATCTGGATGGATAATGGCCATCAGAAGATTGAAAGCAATCACCTAGAGTCTAGAAAGTCTGATGGCATGAAGAACGGACAAAGAATCTGGGATTTGAATAATAACTTGAGGAAAGCAAGAGCAGACTTTTAAATGTCTAGGATGCACCAGCAAACATGAAGCATGGGTAAATACTGAAAGGATTTCCTGGGGGAGGTCTAGTACTTCTTCATCAGTAGATTTTTAGCACCAGCTTTCAGCCTTTCTCAGGCCTCTGATTCCAGTTGGATCATAAACTGGAATGAATATTTGTGCTGTCCTCCATGTGTTGATTCTCATTACACAGAATACAGATAGGTATTTATACCTATTTGAATAATTAATTCTCAGTAATTATTTCAATAATTTCATTCACAGAAAGGTAAATCTCAGAATCTAACACTACAACTGACAACTACAGGAAGCTCACTTGAATACCACAGTGTTTGTAGTCAGGATTTCATCTACACCTTGGATACCAAGTAGTGAAACTTGGCTATGGTGAAAATAGAATGAAATTTCATCAAATGAATTAGTTGTGTCTTCTCCTGGATTTAAGTTATTCATTCTTTACCCATGTAGAAAATACAAAAGCAAAAAAAAAAAAANAAGAAGGTTTTCCAATTACTTCTTGACATCTTGCACAGCTCTCACCTTACTGGGAGCAAAGTAGGGCAGTCAAGTGATTTGGGGTAGTTAACTCATTATTATAATTGTTTTCATAACACTGATGACGGGAATATGAATAATTGATGCTTCCTCTATTCTGCAACCATACTGGTACATACTATGCTTAGGTATAATGGCGCAATGAAATGTCATATATTGTTCAGTTCTGAAATCTGTTTGGAATAAACCTTACAAATTCTGATGTTTGCAAGAACCTTATGCCTACTGATTAGCAAGAAATCTAATATATCCTTTGGCAGTTAAGAGAATGACAGTTTTAGAAAAAAAAACCAAACATATAGGAACACATACTACAGGATAAGGTTTAGGCAGTAGAAAATTATACAGCTCCACACCATATAAATGCATAGTATTTTATTTAATTAAAACAGTTTGATAGAATTCTTCATCGCCTTAAAGGTCATAGCCAGATAACTGATACTGTGAGAATCTGATGCAATGCCAAATAGTGCAAAGAAACCTAGCAGAAAATGATGCATGAAGGTGACTCATGCATCATAAGACACAAGGAGAAGGAGTTAAACAAGAAAATAAAACTCTCGGATAAATCAAAGAAGGGAAAATTAAAATTTTCTGAATGCATTGAATAGGTAAAATATCTTCAAGATGAATTTTCTCAAAATGAATGATAGTAAACATTGTTAAATATAACTAGGGAATTTTAGCCTAAAAGATATCCTATATCAGAACTTACTTAGGAAAATAAAGCACTATGTATCTTCCTATGGCAACCACCTGTTGCCATTTCTGCATTCTTTCTTGATATTCTGCTGATATTTCTGTCTGTAGACCCCTCTAACTGTTATTTACCTCAGTAAAATCTTTAGTTTTAAATACAGAACCTTTAGTACTATAGGTCTAGGTATCCCCTAGCTGTACTTAAAACATTTCAAAATAGACTGAGTTTCGTAAAAGCACAAAAAATTATATTCAGAACTATCCACTTAGGATTTTTTCTATTTATTTCAGGAACACTTTTCACTTAAATTTTCTGTTGGTCATTGAAAGCTTTGGTATCCTTAACCTTTGCAGAGGTTGAAGGTGATAAAAACATAATATCTCTGAACTCTTCATAGAATTCAATGGCACCAAACCCATCTAGTTTGTCTCCTGTCCACCTGAAAAATAATTAAAGCTCTATATCATGCTTCAGAGTCATGTGCCAGAGGTAGAAATAATTGACAGTCAATTCTCTAAATGAATTGAGTGCATTTCATAAGCCCATATGGATCAAAAATAAAAATATACTAACTGACAAAACTGGTGAATGGTTTAAAATAGCAGGAAAGATTAAATCTGCATTCCATCACATATTGCACAGTAACTTATGTTGATACTGGTTTCTCAAGAAATGTCAGGACACTTTCATTTTATCTGACTTTTTGTCAGATTTTTAGCAGAAGTTCTGGAAGAAATTATATCAAGTAAATCTAATTGAACAGACCATCATAAAATTGATATTTTGAACTAATCTGATGGCCTAGTACTTGCAATACATTGGAAAAAACCATCTGTGTTGAGGATACAAACTTTATTACCACCACTGTAAAATACTGATCAACCTATTAATTCCTCATCTGTTCTGCAAAGGTGGTTGCATGCACTCATAAAATCTTCAGATACAGATGATTTTAGATCACTCAGTGGTGAAAAATGATGAAAATCCCCTTTCTTAACACCCAAACCTCCCCACACAGGCTGCCTGAGTATACAAAAACAAGAATGAAAAACAGAGTTTTATTACCTTTAACCAAAAGAGTGATTGATTCTTTTGCAGAAAAGGGTGGGAAGTGTCCCATTTGCTGCCTTCACAGTGGTTTCTACACCCTCAAGTTAGATGTTAACTTGACAGTGGGAGACAGAGATAGATGTTCCTGATGGCAGAGCTGCTACCAAAGGGGAAACAGTTTCTGCTCCCAGTGGCTAAATCTATTTGGAAACTTCCTGCCTTCTTCTGCTCATTTATCCAATTTCCCTTGTCAGAGAGGTCTCAATATCTTTAGCTGCTACACTTGAGAAACTACAGAGCATAGAANTGCTTCCTGTTTTGTTTTGATTTCAACTCAAGCATGATTAATTCTTACTGTCAAATAGAAAGCAGTTTTCAAAAGATACATTTTGTGAGTCACTGGATTAATTTCGTCAACTTCACTTTGCATGAACTAGATAGTTTATGTCAAAATGCTAAAATAATATTGCATCACTATGCAAGCTTGATGAAATGCTTCAATTAACAGTCTCTGAACCCCTCAAGAGAGACAGCAAAATACAACTAGAGTAGATCTCTCTAGAAATGTATCATATTCAAATGAAGAAATAGAGGAGCTAACATTTAAAATTAATGACATCTTTTACATCTCAGTTTTGAATGCAGTTTATTCTAATAGAGACAAAAAATAATTAGAAGAATATGTCTGGGTTTTTGGGTGGTGCGGAAAATAGTTCAAAATCTCCTGGTAATATTATAAGTTTCTCAATAGCTTCTAATTTCCACACCTAGATTCTCTTGATCTTGTTGGAATCACTGTTTTATTCTTTGTTAAATGTTTTCACCTTCAAGATTGAACAGAAAGAAATTCCAGATACATGACTAGGTCCAAATGTATCTCTGTATATAGTTACAACAAATACACTTACTTTAATTTTTTTTCCTTTTGATTCTCCAAATCCAAAAATGCTCATGGTCTTTGAATATTTGGAATTAACAACCATTTTAGTATTACTATCATCTTGTTTCTACATTCCTAGTGTTTTGTCATATTTTAAAATTCTAAATACATGAAAAATGCATCCTGAAAAATTTAGGTTAATTTCTTGTCTATTACATTTTTGAGAGGCTGCTGATTTCATAATATTTTAATTAATGTTTGCTCTTTATTTTAATGTGATCAGAAGGGCTCCAGAAGCAATATCTAAATAATAAAGATGGACAGTTTGTTGAGCATCTGCCAATAATTTGATTGCTAACGAGAAATAAAGTAGCACTCAAGAGAAGAATATGCTTTCAAAGGTATTTGAATTGAATTCATGTTTTTCAAGTGCTTACTGGGAAGATAAAACCTGTTCTCCTTATAAATGTTCCTAGAAGATTTCTAATTTTTATGTTTTTTCCTTAAACTCATTATGCATGGAAGGAGTGTTTTTTGAATATACAGTCTGTGATCCTAAAGCTGTCTGGTGTAGGCAGAGATGAGCTGCTGCCTGTGGGGTGACAGCATCAAATCAGGTTTTGATTGGTGCCCTGGTATCTTTTCTTTCTCCCCACAGTTACAGACATTCAGGATTCTTTTATGTTTCCCTTCCTCCTTTGTGCTTCCTCCTCAATAATTTCTGTGCATACCATTTGCAAGCTCTGTGAACACTCACGTTACCTCAGGCAATTGTTATCCAGGCACCTTTGCCAAAGCTGGGCTTTGTCAGCACCCCCAGAATGGTTTTATTTGGAGAAAAACATGAGAACAGGCCCGGTGATACATATATTCCTCTCTGCTTGAGCAGACTGTTCTTGTCACTTTGTTACCTCTAATTTCCAGATATTGTTGGGCTTAGAACAAATATTATGCTTCAGTGACTTACTTCAAGTCTTATTCTAGGGTCCAGTTTCTTTTCTTTCTTTGTCTGTGCAATGTTTTAGTTGATTTCCTAAATGGGGGTTTTTTGCATTTGTTCAGTTTTACTGCTAAACAAAGGTTTCTTTGATAGCTGTCAGGGTAATGACTAAATAATGTGCATCAAAGGGTATTTTCTTGCTTGCAGTATTCCGTAATTATTGCAGTGCTGAGGAAAGAAATGGAAATTATATCCCAAAGCACACTGTGAGTCTACCTGATCATCTTTTGCATGCTCTGGTAGCCTTCCAAGGACTATTTTGACCACTGCTCCAGCAAAAGAAAACATCCTGCTTCCTGGCCTGAAAATGTTTGGTCTAGAATGGGCTTCCATGGCACATATCCTGGCTCCAAAAACATCCAGAGTTGTTCACAGCTAGCACAAATTAAAAGTATTAATCCTTCTTTACATAAGGGGGCTGACCTTAAGCTAGGTAAATTGAGGGCTTTTTACTTAAACTAACTGCTTTGGGAATAATCTGAGCAATTTCCATTTTCCACACAAAATTTTATGTAAAACGATGGAGTGTGATGAACATTTGAATTGTGCATCAAAGTGGCAAGGACCCATGAAGCCCCTAATGAGTCAGCAGGAGCATCACTGACTTATGAGTCACTTACAAGACTTATAAGACATTTGCTCAGAAGAAGGCATAAAAGTCCAAAGTTATCAGGTTTATTAAATGGGTGCTAATCTCCCAATGCCTTGTGTAGTGATGCATACCTGAATGGAAAAGAGACCAGATGTACAAAAGTGTCCTTTTAATCCAGCCTGTTATTACTTGAGACTGATCAAAGACAGCAGATTCCTGAAAATTTGTTTCAGCTATAAATTCTCAGTGCAAAATGATAACCAAAATGAATAACCAGAATATTATGTCCCAAAATGAGGTATGTCTCAAAATAGAACTGATTTCTCAAACATCTCTGTCAAAAGTAAGAGAGATTTCTTTTATACATGCAGTAGTGTAAATGTGACTGCTTTAACTATGGATTTCCATAAACACAGAATTTCATTTATGTTATCAGTGGTAAAATTCTCATTTATTTCTTCTCAGAATTGCACCTAGAATTTTGAAACAACAGTCAGAAATTCTCAAACTATCAAATCATATTATGCTTTCACAAATGTACTGCCATGTTTCCAAAACAAAAGGTAATGCGATGCTTAGTTTGCCTAATTAATTTCTTCCATTAAAAATAAAAAGGGACATGCCCCAAATCAAAAAGCATCTTTCTTTCAGCCTGGACTCATATGCTGGTTTAATGTGGTAACTATAATAACAACTATATTAGAACAAAGCAGTAGTATTTTTTAAGACTCAGAAGTTAAATCTCCCATGTTGTTTTGCATGTGATCCGTATTAATAGTTTTTACTTTGTATATTTGGCCAAAACTGTTTTTACAGTTTATTTATGTCTCCTTGAAAGCACTTTTGCACTTCACCAGGGAAGACGGGGTAATGTCTAACAGAAATAATTGAGCCTGACTAACATTCATTTTCACACAGCTCAAGCCAGTGAGCCAAGAATTAGGATACTTACATCTGACTAAATATTTTATAATATTTTGGGATAATGGGGTATGGTACAACATACAAATGCTGGAAAATTGATCTGTAATTTTTGGCCACCCAAATATTTTTTAATTTGCTTACTGGAATAGAAAATAATCTGCTAATGTGTTTTTAACAGACTGCAGAATAAAAGTGAGCACAAATTCCATTCAGTATCACAGAAACATTGATCGCTGAAATGTCAAAAGATCTTTCTTAAACTAAGCAGGCTTATATGTCATTTGCATGTAGCAGTTAATGTGATGGTGCATCTGTTACTCTTTCTCACCTAAAAATTATTTCCTTGCTTTCAATGACTGTGACACCATTTTGTTTGAAATTATGATGATCACTGTAAAACCATCAGGTGCTTAGCAACACCAGCATGAAACGATTTCATGACCTGAATTGTTCCATTGGTTGTCAATATAACAGCAAGTCTTAACAGATATGGATATATAACAGTATTGTGTGTTAATTCATTGAATGTATAGACTCTCTTTTCATTGCAAAATTGAAACCTACCACAATTTTTTTAATGTAACTAATCTGTAAGATTTTATTTTCTGCAAGTTCATAATCAAAAACTCTTAGACTGCCTAGCTATCTGACACCTCATTGGCACAGTGCTACACTCAAGTTAAGAGTTTATATGGAAATGCCAAAGGCAGGTGTTAAACACTACTTTGGACACTGATGAAAATAATTTGGAATCCCAGCTTTTGTGGGAGGAAGTGTGGAGGGGTCTGATTGAAGCATCAGTGTTTTGGCAGAAATATGGGGACCTCTGAAAGGCCCCAAGAAACTTTCGCTGCCTGTAAAAACAGATTGCAACTCTTTTTTCTTTCAAGATTCAGTGAGAGTTGTCAGTGTTGAAAGATTCAGTGATAAGAGTCAAAGTACCCCAGCCCATTGGCAGAGAGGAAAATGAAGAAATCAGATGACTTGCTGCTGAGTATGAATTCTGCTAGCACTAACACTTAGGGAATGACCCTCTACCAGACCCAAATTTCCTTTCCCCATGCAAAGTGGTGCAGCTGTGGGGCTCAGGAGCCTTCTCTGGTATCTCTCAATCAGGCAAACCATTGCTGCCTGAGGGACATGATCTGCTCCCAGGGCACAGATCCCTTTCCATTTATCTGCTGCCAGGCTTTGCTTTCCACTCTGGTTTGGAGTCTTGCATAGAATGGATTGGATGACTCGGCTTCTGTGACAGCATTGGGAAGGTATTTAAATACCAGCTGATTGGATAAGAGACTTTTATTCCACCCACTTGAATCTTAAAGTTCAGCAGCCTGACATAAGCTTTACTTTTGTGAGTCTGAGGCAACTTAAACAGGCATGCTATAGTTTTCATGATACGGAAACAAAAGAGTAACGAAAGCTTATAACCACAGAACTTGTGTGAATGAGGCAGAAAATAGTACAATGGCTAATGTTAGGATTAGTTTTAATATCAAAGGACATGGGAGAGTTATTAATAAAATATTGACTGAATTTTCAAATAAATGCTAACCAGGAAGTAGATTTAAAGATTTCTGTGTATCCACAAAGGAAAACATCCTTATTTAAATTGTTGGGAAAGCCACTGGCTTACCCCTTGGGGATACAAAGGCAGAATAACCCAGAGAGGTACCAGACTCATTGCATTCAACAGAAAAAACTATCTTGCCATCCATATAGTGCATCCTGTGACAGACTACAAATGGGACCACTTTAATATGACTTGATCAAGAAAAAGAGGCTAAAATCCGACTGCTCACTATGCTAACACTTTTCAGTTTGGGAGATTTCTTGGCTGTTTCTTTATTATTGCATTTTCCAGCTTTTGAACCAATATGACATATTCAGATAGAGGAACAACCGGGATTTCCACAATCCTTTCTGTGTTCTGCAAGCATTTTCATACTTGTGATTTTAGAAGCCTTTCTCCTGCTAAGAAAATCTCATTCAACAGTAGACAGACATTAAAAGTTACAAGTCTACTTTTCAAATCTTATAGGATTATCTTTTAAGAAACAGAATTTCTACAGGCCATTTAGTCTTTTTCACGTAGAGGGAACAGACATCAACTTGCTAAATGTGTGTGGCAGAGAAAAATAACTCAATGTTTTCTGCTGCCTTCCTTAGGAAAAAACTAAACTCCTAATCTCTTGTTCATTGGAGGACATCTGTCTTTAAGGCATAGAGTTCTGGTTGTAAAATTTTTAGGTTGAATCAATGAATATAAACATACATTTTTCAAAATTTTCCCTTCATTTCATTTTTTTAGTATTTTACTGCCGTGCAGCAGTCTCATCATTTTCATTTTATTTTCACCAAGTTTTTAATATGTATGAGATTCTTAAACATAATTTTCCTCTGATACAAAGAAGTTCCTACAGCTTCTCAAAGAAAGAAGGATGCAGAAGTTGACAGAGAAAAGCTTTGTATGCCTAAAATTTTTTCATTCTCTAGCTATATTCGTTGCTCTAATAAAACATAATACTTGTCCCTATGCTTCATTTCAGGGGCTGATTTTTGAGTTTAAACATTTGAATCTCTTCAGATCTGAGATTTTTAGTAGCCATCTGAACCTTACAAGTATTTGCCAGCCCCTTGCTGTACAAAGTCTAATAAAACTTAACATTTTATTAAAATTTAACAGGGCTGGGTGCCTCTACTCTTGATTGTACTAGGATGCCTTGTGAGGAATATCCTTTCTGCAGCTTACACTTGTTTTTCACAACTGAGCAGATGGTGTTATTTCATTGCAAAAACTGGCCCTCCCTTTAAAATATTTTTGAAGCTGCAATAAGGATATATTGGTGTTGTTGCTAAAATTATATTTACTTGGGTACAATCATATGACATGAAACCATATAACTGCAGAATCAAACTCAGTGAAAACCAGGATATGCTGAAGGTATACAACAGTATTGTCAAACTGGTAATGTTTTTTTTTTCTGTTCAAATGCCTCAAAGTATTGTTTTTCCAGTAAAAAACTAATTTTATGCTATATAGTATCTAATGCTGTTAAATTCTCACTTTAGGACTGTAATATTTTTATTTTTTTCAGTCTGGTTCCTAGTTATCCTATTTTTTTTTTTCCCGGAGTTACCAATTAAACAGTGAAAAAAAAGTAGCTATGAAAATTCATTTAAAATAAATTTATTCAAATCCTTCTTATGAATCTATTGTATTTGTTTTCCTTCTGTCCCATAGCTGAAATTTATAAGCATGAATGTTTATGTAAAGACAATTTCAAAGTCATTTGATTAAACGGAGTACTTGATCAGTCATCCAAACAGGGAACAGAAACAAAAGACTGACTGGGCCTGTTGAGAACAACCAATATAGAGAGGCAATAAAAACTAAAAAGTGAGGAATGGAAATTTAAGACTGGAGGCAGCTAAATTCATGTATAAGGTGGAATCAACAAAAAAATAATTTTTTAATCAATAAATAATGACCCTTGTTATAAGATAAACTGAGCATCAGGCTAGCATCCAGGTAGAATTTAGAAACATAACTAATTAGAATTTCTGGATAACAGATAAAGATAAATGAATGATAACTAGTGTTATTTGGGAAGTTCACCAACAACTTTTCAATTACAGAAGGTTTCAGCTATGGCTATGGCTGTTGAGGTGGAGTACAGCTGGAGTGGGAGCACAGCTTGCAGTCGTCCCTTCCAGGTGGAATTTGATTTAAGTCCCCAGTCAGAGAGAGGTAATGGAGGGTCACGACCCATCCTCCCTCTTGGGATAGGTCTTCTGCTAATGGGCCATTGAGTCCACTGATAAACTTCCATCATCCCATTGGGAAATGTTCCATCTGGGGGGGGTGGAACCAAGCCCCTTCTACCTGGATAAAAAACTGAGACTTGGAGCACCAAGTCAGCCTTTTCCACTGGACTCCCAGAGGAAGAATAGGCCCATCCATCACCACGGGACTTTCAGCAGAGGGCTGCACCTTTTCTCCAGGACCACTGCTTCAACAGAGCCACAACTGCCACTCCAGGAGAACTGCAGCCACCATTGCAACTAGACTGCTACCAACACCCTGACCAACAGGGAGTCAGGTTGTATTCTGACTGTGTCAGTGATTTTCTTTTTCCTTACTGCATGTATTTTGTTTCCTTTTATGTTTTATTTTCCCTTTTTCTAATAAATGGTATTTCTGACTTGGAATGTCTCACTGGTTTTGCTTCTCAAACCCAAACATCTTTTTAAAGAGGCTGATTATTGCTCACATGCTGAGGAATAGTTGTAACTATGGCTGGCAGATGCTAAGGAAAACCAAATAAATGGTCCATTGACAAGTCTTAAGTAAATTATATACTATGACTTAACCTAAACAGTAATATTTGAGAAATTCACATGAGCAGGTGATAAATAAATGTTATAGTGAAATGAAGTACTGAATATGTGAGTTTATTTATCCTGAAAAGATTGTTTGAATAAGCTCTTGTTGTCGTGGGGTGGCACTGTTCATTTCAACCAATGAGACAGCTGCATTTTTTGTAAAGACACATTCTTTGAAACAAAAGAAGAAACCAGAGAAGGGGGCAACTTCACTTCACTTCCGGCTCCTGAAGGAGACGGGGCGGCCTGGGCCCAGCGGGGGCTCCGGGCAGCCCTGCCCGGGATGGCTGGGCCTGGGTTGATTTGATTTCTTTGACTTGGCTGAAATTTTCTTTCCTGGAGGGGTGGTGAGAGAACTGCTGGTTGCCTAGGAACTCACCAGGCTTTTCGGAGCCAGAAAGGACTCCTCACTAAAAGCAACTTTGAAACAAAGGAACCGCCTGGGAGATTGGAGCAGACACGTGGAGCAGCCAGAAGAATGGTACTGGCAGCCACAGCTTCTCTCCTGTAACTCACAGTGAACCCTGTCTACTCAACTGCTTTGAACTAACTTTACTGCAAGTAAAAAAGAGGCAGAAACACCGGTTACAGTTTTTTCTTTCCTCAGTTCCAGTATTCCAACAAGGCAGAGTTAACTTGATGC
The DNA here is from genome assembly GCA_013397245.1 of Thryothorus ludovicianus. Lineage (NCBI taxonomy): Eukaryota > Metazoa > Chordata > Aves > Passeriformes > Certhiidae > Thryothorus > Thryothorus ludovicianus. Next base: position 596,983 of record VZTB01018367.1, read on the forward strand.
TGGTAAGAACCACGTGGCAGAGGGGGAACTCAGCAAGTTCTTCTTTACAGTGCAAATCTGGATTGGGACAACCTTTCAACATTATGAGACTGTAAAAACTGTTTTAATCGATGATAAGACTTAACCTTTAAAGTCAGTACGGAAGAAGTTGGATTTTTGGGTGGAAGGATTGAAGAGGATATTTTGAACTTAAGTTTAAATTCTTTTGTAAAGCTATGGTAAAGATACTAGACTTTGTTTTATTTTCTCTGTGATGCATGAAATGTGTTGGGGGAAGGTAGCAATTTTAGGTACAACTGTGAATTGAAATATTGGTGGTTGAAACAAAGGAATATTACTGTGATTTAAGGAGAAACTTGGAGGATAGAGAGAAATGAAGAAGATAGTAAAGAGACCTTTGTTCTTAGAGATAAATAGGAAACTTGTTGTATACTAAAGTAGCTCGTTCTTAAAAAATAACACCCCAATTAGTAATGCAATCTATAACAAGAGAAATATTCCTTTGTCATGCAGGAAATAATAATTTTTTTTCCTGGGCGGTTGTTTTCATTTGTGGCAAAGCTACAAGAAAATCTTTTTTTTCTTGTAAGGAAAGTTCCCATAGCATAGCAAGAGAAACTCTTCTCCTCAGGTGAATTGAAGTTAAAACTGTTTTTTTTTAAAGGTAATAAACTGACCAAAAGTCATGGGTTTTATCTTTGCATTGTCAGTGAAAAAAGGAAAGGTTATCTGAAATTAATTCTGATTTTTTTCTCATTATTATAATTTTCCTCTTTTAGCTTTGTTAATAAAGTTTTTTTTTCTTGTGTGTTTTCAAGTTTAAATCTGCTTTTGTTTTCTTCCCTTTTTAATCCTATCTCACAATGTAAAAATAAACCCACCACATTAATTGGTGCATTGGCTGGGAAATGGACCAAATTAATCCCATAACACTTGTACTCCAAAATTTTCCTGCTAAGCCATAGACATAGATATGTAGGAAATTGTGGTTCATGAAAATCATATTGATTATTAGGGGAAGTAAAATTATGCTATAGAAAAAAAATAAATATATATATAATGGACCTTTTTATCTCATTAGAGTATTAATTTATCATATAATTAAATCTGTATATTTCAAATGAGATTTTTGCTGAAAGATGTAACTTTTCATTTTGTACAGAGGGCACTTACCTCTAGTGTCTTTAATTTACAATGAAGAATATGTGGCAGTCACTCCTTATTTTGAGACTTACTGAATATTTAAAAGTGAGGATAGACCAGATTTTGTACTCATAAGAGTATGTTTATCAACTCAGGTAACAGTTTAGAGGGCAATGTCAAAACTGTCATCTCCACAAATCCAGGAGCTTCATGCTTCATCTTCTCACTCCCTTGATAGTTCTGTATATTTTTGCTTAGTACTGCTGAACTCTCATGACTCCATGTAGAATTCATAAAAAGGAACAGAAGTACACTGGAACCTAAAACTTTCTACTCGTGAACAAATGTCTGAGCCAGGCTACAGACTAGGCTTAGAGGGAAAAAAATCAGCTGGTCTTTTGTAAAAGTTGAACAAAACTGTTGGGCCAGGAACAGTCCCAATGAGACTGTCTGGCAAGTAGTTGGGATGCTTTCTTCACATTGCTGTGGATTTTGTTCAACACAACATTAGAAGTTCAGGTATCAAACACCATGGTCTGAATTTCACTCTGGAAGCTGCTTTAGCACTGATGCCTTTACAGGATTTGGCCATTAATGACCTGGGTAGGATTAATGGAGGATTTTAATACTAAAAGCCTGTAGAAAAAACAGGGGATTTTTTTCCCCCTTCTTCTTCACATACTGCTGTAAATTAATACATTGCAGTATACACTACTTCATTAGGAAGGCAATTGCCATCAATAAAGGTAGAAAATGTCCTGCTATTGTAATATTCAATGGATTTACTAAAATCATTGTCCCAGTAGAAAAAGCAGAGTATATTGTAGAAAGGGGAGAGAAAAGAAACTCAAATATCTCACAAAGGCATATTAAGTCAAGCTGGTAAGTCTTTTATTCAGCCCTTAATAAGCTTAAACAGTGATAAGCCTGAATAGGAGAAAGGCACAACCCATAACTTCTTAAACTATTTAAATCTTATTAGAAGCATTTCTTTTTTCAGAGATAGGAATAATTTCTGTCACTTACCATTTGGATAACGAGAATAAAAAATCAATTAAAAAAAAAAGGAGAGGAAAGAATTAAAAAGGCAGAGGGAAAAGAACAATTTCCCATTCAGAGCAATAATATTTTATTACTCTAATGTCCATTTCTGAGTCATAATTAAAATCTACAAAGCATAAAACATGTGTGAATACTTTGGACTACTAAGTACAGACACCATGGTGGAATTTTCATTTGCCACTATTAGACTAAGCTAATTTTCAGGCAATATAATGGGCATTAAAATACTTAGTGTCAGTTTCACACAGAAATAATAGTATTGTATTACTGAAACCAGCACTAAATACCTCTTAAACATTAAGCAACATTTTTCCCTGTCTTAGTATTATTCTTCCTGCCTTTATACCAGTACTTAATTTTATTGCCACTCCTTTCAGCAAGACTATGTGCTATATCAAAAAGCAACAAATTCTGTCTCAATTACTTTTGTGGCTTCAGGGGAGAAGGGAAAGAAGGAGTATTGAAGTGGTATATGCATGTTTTCATTTCTGTGTCCATTTTGTCTACATTAATAATTTGCTGGTGAAAATAGGGGAAGGCTACTTTTCTGGACAGGCTTAAACAGCTGGTACTGGTCGGACAGCATACCTTAACCTTTTCCATTAAACAGACATGTTCCTTGTCCTTCAGCTTAGAAATGAAATAGATAAAACTTGCTATATTAGGTGGCAACAGGTCTCATGGAACATCAGCATTGCAAAGTGACAAACCATGGCAGTGCAGCACTCTAGTTTTCTCTTTGAAAGTATACAGCTGAAAGGTATTTATAGTAGGGGGGAATTAAAGCCTGTGTATCATGTGAACTTTGATACCTTCAATAGAGATCTTCAGAACTTGCTCGCACTGGCACCAAAACATTCTCACACTACAAGATGGGTATGATTTCTGTCCTTTGGAAAATTTTCTAAGTTGGCCCTTTCCTGCATGCAGCCAGCTGCTTCCTTTTCCCAGACTACTGTGGAGGTTTAGAATAGCTCCTTTTTTGACAGGAGAATGAACAGGAAAAGTGAAGTTAAAAGCAGTGCCCTGCTGGGAATACTCAACTCACAGAAGAGTGGTGAGTGACTTATAACTGCATTGTGGTCCACTCAGGAGAAGGTTTTGTTGCTTTCTTTGAAAGATCTGCTTAGGAAACATGCTTGGCACAGCTACTGATTAATTTCTGGTGTCAAGTCTGAAGAGTTCTGGAAGGTGCTGCTGCTGAAGCCTAACTGGTATAGCGGGGATAAAAAAGGATAGTATAATTCAAAGTTATATGAAGTTTGTCCAGGCCTTTTATTTTTATTCCCCAGAGAAGACTGGAGATCACAGTAGATCATCCCATGGGATGATCCCCCTGAGAGACATGAAGAAAGCCTCATTCAGTGGGTCCTATGGGAGCAAATATTGGATATGTTCTAACCTCAGACTAGGGTTATACAGTTTAAGAGAAATGAAAATGTGCAGCAGCTGAGAATGACAGGTGGTAAGCTAGTGTTGGGGGTTGGGTTAC